>JALIZH010029629.1:0-22305 GCA_030522465.1 Rhipicephalus appendiculatus | reverse complement strand
TGCCACTTCAATCCAGTGAGTACTGTGTCCATCATTCGCTGGAAAGTGGCCGGTGCTGAACACAAGCCAAAAGGAAGGACTCGAAATTCATAAAGGCCATCAGGGGTCACAAAGGCAGTTTTCTCGCGATCTCGCTCGTCTACCTCGATCTGCCAGTATCCGCTTTTTAGATCCAGGGATGAAAAATACTGGGCACGGCGTAGTCGATCTAGCGAGTCGTCGATGCGTGGCAGCGGGTAGACGTCCTTTTTAGTGACGTTGTTCAGCTTTCGGTAGTCAACGCAAAAGCGTAGCGTTCCATCTTTCTTTTTAACCAGAACGACAGGAGACGACCACGCGCTGTTGGAAGGTTGAATGATGCCATCGTCGAGCATCTCTCGAACTTGTGTACGAATCGCTTCGCGTTCTTTTGTTGACACGCGGTAAGGCTGCTGGTGTATCGGGCGTTCGTCGTCGTAAGTGATGATCCTGTGCCTGGTGATGGAAGTCTGGCGTAGCTTTGAAGAACTGGCGAAGCATGACTGGAATTCAAGCAAAGGCTGCCGCAATGCTGTCTGGTTATCAGGGAGACAGTTCAGAATTTATATCGACAGTGCCCAGTGGCGTGTCTGCAGTCTCCGCTACTTCAGATGTGAAGCAGTTCCGAACGTTTGCTATTTCGTCTGCAAACGCTAACGAAGTCCCGCGGAATAGGTGTCGGTGCTCGTTGCTGAAATTCGTAACCAGCAACTGAGATCTGCCGTCACGGAGTTGTATTAGACTCCTGGCTGCACAAACACCTTGGGTCAACAGGTGTTCCAAGTTACTTTCTGCGACCGCTTCACCATTGCGGAATCCGCAGCATGTGACTTCCACAATAACACTGGTTCGTGGGGGAAGCGTGACACTGTCGGCAGAAACATGAAGAACGTCGGCACGCTGTTGATCGTCTTGCCCGTCAATTGCTCGGTCAGTTGAGAAGGTGATGCGACGCTCTTTGGAGATCAATAATAGCCCCGTACTCCTGCAGGAAGTCCACACCAAGAATAACGTCGCGGGAGCATTCACGTAGAACAAGGCAGCTGGCTACGAACGTAGATCCGCAAATCCGAACCCTACTCGTGCAGGAGCCAAGTGGAGTGACGACGTGGCCACGAGCCGTTCGAATCTGTGAGCCATGCCAGGGCGTGATCACCTTCTTCAGCAGTGTGGCCATTTTCCCACTTAAAATCGAATAGTCAGCCCCGGTGTCCACTAAAGCGCCAACCGCATAACCGTCGATCAGCACAGGTATATCGAGAGAAAGCCGGTCATCCCGTTCAGTCGGATCTGCAGCCTTAGTTTGCGTCGATCGGAGGTCTTCAGCACGTCGACTGCCAGCGACCTTGCCTCCAAAGGTCGCGTTAGTTAGTTTTCCCGGCCGGGACTGGGTGACCGCGCGCCAGGATATCGCTGGGGCGGAGGTGAAAATCTCCCCGGCGACGGTGAGCGCGACTGGTGCCCGGCAGACGACGGCATGCGCTGATGAGCCAGGTAGTCCTCGATGTCCCGGGGTCGCTGGCCATATCGGGGTGGCGCCGAATATGCAGAAAAGCCCCGCAGCCCAAGGCGCCGGTATGGGCACTGTCGGTACAAGTGGTCCGCTTCTCCACAGTGGAAGCACAGAGGTCGGTGGTCTGGAGTGCGCCAAATATCCGATTTCCGAGGAGGCGTGCGCCTAACGTCGAGGTAATGTCCTGGTTGCTCCGAATGACGTACAACTGGACCGGCATAGGCGAAAGATGGTGACGGGCGCGGATCTTCGTAGTACTGCAGCGGCTGCACCGCCTGAATGGAAGCCGTAGGTGGTGCATGAACGAACAGCGGGGGAGATGAAATAGGGGCGCTTCAAGGCTTCCGCGTAGGTCGCACGACGGTATTCAGTCGGGACTACCGTAGTGTTGTCATGAGTTACAGGGTCACGGAGCGCCTGGTGTAGCTCGTCCTTTATGACGCTTGCTATGGAGCTTACCGTAGGAACTGACGGGGGCGGCAGCCTTCTGCAACTCTTCGCGTACTATAGAGCGAATGAGCTCTCGCAGACGCTCGGTGTTGCTCCCCATAGCCGTGAAGATGTCAGTAGCGGACGCACTGCTGATTTGCCGCTCATACAGGGTGGATCGATGCTGAAGCATCTTTTCCATTGCGACGGCCTCGGACAAGAACTCGTTGACCGTCTTCGGAGGGCTCCGTACAAGACCAGCAAAGAGCTGCTCTTTGACTCCTCGCATAAGGTGTCGCAACTACTTCTCCTCTGACATTCTTGGATCGGCTAGTCTGAACAGGCGTGTCATGTCTTCAACATAGGCCGTCACTGTTTCGTTGGGCATCTGGATGCGCGCATGGATCGCTCGTTCAGCTCGTTCGTGGCGATCGGTGCTGGTGTACGTGTCCAGTAGCCGACGGCAGAATTCGTGCCAAGAAGTGAGTTGTTCCTCACGGTTTTGGCACCATGTTCGCGCTCCGTCCTCCAAGTAGAAATACACGCGCCGCACCTTGTCTGCGTCGTCCCATCCATTCAAAGCAGCCACACGCTCGAAGTCGACCAACCAGTCTTCGACGTCTTCGAGCTCGGTGCCATGGAACGGCGTCGGTACCCGCGGGCTCTCAAGCGTGTAGCGGTTCACCGCCGTGGTTTCCATACCGGTTGGGTTGGTTTGCACAGAAGTGCTGGTCATGCCGGTTGAAGTGCTGGGAACGGGAACGTCGACTTGCGGGGGAAGTCCCCCTGATCCTGCGGCTGGCCCGATACACGGGAGTGTTAACTGGCACTGGGCTTGTGGCACGGCTTCCAGGAGGGGTCTGCAGCATCCGTGAGGGCTACCCAGCACCTCCACCACTTGTCACGTCACTTCAGAGGTCCAGGCGAGGTTTATTGATTGTCGAGCAGCAGGGCTCTTGGCAAAACAGCGTCGGCTAAGCTCACTCTCCAAAAAATGATAGCGCGCGCACTTCTTTCTTTCGCGAGCTGTGCCACTGGTCATGCATTTCAACTACTGCAGGTGGCAGTATGATTCCTCTGTTGATCCCTGCAAGATAAAGTGCGTGCGATGGCGTCCAGCCTCTTGAAGGATGCAGTGCAGCTCGCTTCCGGTAATATACTAGGTTCGAAGTAGAAGGCGCCATATAGACGACGGACAAAAATGGAGACACACTGGGCAACACTTCCAAGAATGTTTATTATAAGAAAAAAAAAACGTGTGCTATTTATGCGGACAGTGTTGTCACAGTTGATTGCTGCGCAGTTGCATTGAGAAATCGCAGCTCTTTCTGAGATAAAGAAACGCAAGCCACACTCACTTAACCATCACCGGCTTCAATAATCTTTTTTGTCTCAATTATTAATCTGTTCCACTTGCCTCGGCTCTTGACAATCGCGTAGAATGCGCAAAAATCTGGTACACACTTGCAATCTCTGCAATGTATGATTAGGTGACCTCTCTGCCATTCCTAACATTGTTGTAATGCTGTGTGAGTCTGTCGTTAAAGCACTGCTCAGTTTGGCCGACATACTTGTTGCCTCATGACAGGGGAATATCGCAGACCACACCAAACTGGCATTTGACATATTTATTTTTGTGGTTTACGGTACAAGCTGGTGCCTTTAGGAGGCAAGGATTTGTCATTTTGCAAGGTTTCGACATTTTCAAAGGTGCACAGAAGATCACTTTTATATCACCTTGCTTAGAAATCTTCAAGTTATGAGACACGCGATGAACATACGGTATCACAGCTACCTTTTCTTTTACACGAGCTGACTCTTGGTCCACTTGGCAGGTCCGCGATTTTTTCAAGATTGTTTCAGCTACAGAAAGCAGTACAACTTGCGGAAAGCCTGCCTCCTCCAGGCGGTTTATCTGCTTGCCGAAACTCTCCGCTACACGATGGGGACAGGATTTCTTGAAGACATGAAGCAAGCACAGGTTGGCGATACTACGCTTAACAAGCTTAGAATGACAGGGGCTAAAGGGCAGCAGCGGTTTATTCGCTCGAGGCCTGTACTTCGCCAGCAGACATGGTTAGTTTAAAAAAATAATTGCATATCTAAAAAACCTTATGGATGAATAAACCATTAGGCACATTTTATCTCCGATTGAAATGACTCACGAACTTTCGGTTGATTCATCCATAAGGTTTTTAGATATGCGATTATTTTTTCAAACTAACCGTGTCTGCTGGCAGTACTAACCATGTCTGCTGGCCGTGCCCAGCTATGAGGTGCAGCTCGTGGTGAATATCCGTTTTGTTTTGTTTACGAATACGACGTCTCAATTCGTGTTCTTCCTGAAGTCAACCATTGCTGCATTGCTGCTTCTGTAAATGATAAATGCAGAACGTGTGAGCAAAGTGCCGTTGCATGGCTGTTTAACCGAAGCAACGCGTGCTCAGGCTGCGATAACTTTCGTCTCCTACCCGTATCAACATGACCGAGTGCATCCAGCGAGCACCGATACGGTAGAATGAAAGCATGGGAACAAGAAGCGACGCATTAACTCGCACCATCACGGGAGCGGCTCGCTTTTCCCAACGAACGGCTGCGATCTATTGCTTCCGTCGCTCTTGCTCGTGAGGCCTTGCGGCAAATGTGCAAAACCGTGTTGCGGGCGAGTTTTTGTAGGTGTGTGAGCGCTCCACCACGCAGTCATTATTGTCAGACATCCCGTGAAGTTTCGGAATACGACGAACGTTGTCTATTTCATTACGGAAACGCGTACAACGCGGAAACACACGCACAACGACGTAGGTAACAATGGCGGCCGCCTGCTTACTGTCCCGAGAGTGGTGAGCAAGTTCGCCACCTATGGCGCTTCTATCGGCGCGTACTAGGCGTCGTATACGACTCACCCGACGCGCAAGCAAGCTGGCGCAACCGGCCACACGCCGCACGGCCACGCCAGCCACGCTCACAAATGTCGATACGGTACAAGGACGGTGGCACTATCTAGTAAACAAACCTACAAACGCTCCTTTCCGAGCGCAGTAAATGGCATAAATGGCAATTGTATATTTTCCAAAAGTCGTTGATTTAAAAAATCAAACAATGTCCATCCGTTTATAATACATGTATAAGCTTGTCTACGATTTCTATTGCGACAATATGAGTGTACGCCATATTTAGCGCTGCTGTAAATTATTGTAATCGCAACAATGACAACGTACTAACATGTCGCTGCTCACGTTGTTATAGAATTATCGGCCCAGCTTTTCCACCTGAGTCTGTTATATTAACTCTATGCCCTAAGGAGTTTCGCCCCTAAAAAAAAGTGCGGTCTGTTGCGTCGCTCTGCAACAGACGGGCACAAGCATGAACGCTGTTTCGACAGTTCCAGCCACGTTGGCGCTAGTTGCCGTACAACCGCGCGTCTTTGCAACAAAAACTAGACAAAAAAAAAATGGCCGCGTATCTGAGTGCTTCGCTGCAAATCTCGTCGAAAGACGATAGTCTTTTGCCGGCCGTACTGCTATGTTTTGCCGTGCCTCAGACAGCGCCTACTCTACGTTGAATTGGCCGCATCTGGCTAGCATTGATAAAATAGAGGAGGCGCTGCGCGAGATATGGACGCCATCGAAAAAAATTACACCATCTCCCGCTAAAGGGAACCATGTGTAGATGTGAAGCAGCGGGCGCTAACGCTTACACTGGCGGCGGCGTTGACGCTGGCGCTCATCGCAGCGTTGCGCAGGAGAGAAAACTAGGGAGGCGCAAAGCAGGCAGTGATGGAGCAGTGTTTCCTACTGGAACATGCCAATCGCTGCTAATGGGCAATGAGAGACAGAAGACTCCGACTGGACACAGAGACCCGCACTCCGCTTTTAGTTAACGCGCACGCTGCGAATTTTTATTGTTCAACAACGCACAGAAGAAATCTTCCACCGGCACCACCTTGGAGGTCAAGATCCATTGCCATATATACGGGATGGCCAGTGAACGGTTGTGCAGCGCGAGCAGTCGGTTTTTTCAACCAAGAAACTCGCTAGCAGACGCTGCCTGCGTCGGCGTCGCGAGGCGAGAGAGGGGGAAGCGGAGGAGAGGAGAGAGAGGGGGTGACACGCATGCGCAGTGGGGAGTGTGAACGCCGTGGGCAGGGATGCGTAGAGGAGAGAGGGGGAGCGTAGGAGAGGAGAGAGAGGGGGGACGCGCATGCGCAGGGGGGAGTTAGACGCCGCGGGCAGGGATGGAGAGAGGGGGGGAGTGTAAGAGGGGGAGAGAGGGAAGGGAGGCGCATGCGCAGTGAGGGTATGGTTGCCGTGGGGAGGGATGCCTAGAGGAGAGAGAGGGGGAGAGAAGGTTTTTTTTATTTTTATTTTTTCTTTAACTGTTTGCGCATGCGCAGTAAGGGTGGGCACGCGGCACACCACCACCACCACCACCACCACCACCGGATTAAGCTTTCGCCATAAGATGCTTCACATCTAAAACATGAACTTGTGGTGAACCAAGGGCCACTGCCAGCGGCAGCACTTTATCGTCGGTACAGGACTTTTTCGTGCAAAGCGTCGCAGTTCGTGCACAGCGTCGCATTTTCATCACAGCCTAAAAAACACTAGGGTCTTTAGAATTACGTATCTTTGTATTTTCTAGTAAAAGAACACACGACCTGATACTTACATATTAATGTTGCGCCTCAGGTATGCGTAGTATTTGCTTTTTTGATCGAATATGTTCGCAAGTATGAACGCAAACACCAGTTCAAGATGGCTGGGCGTTCAGGAATTAGTTAAACTGTGGTCGAGTAGCTAGCTGAATCGGGTGACAAACAGATAGACAGACAGACCAAAATTTTTGCGTTGAAGCATCCCAAGAAAGACTATCGTCTTTAAAAAAAAACAAGGGTTCTGGCGTGCGCGAGACGCTGCATCCTGCCATATGTGAGCATATCGTGAAGCGCTGCGTTTCGTGGCATTTTTGAACAACAAAGGATGTCAGCATCTGCTACCACGAATTTCCGTGACACTGAATGACGTTGAAAGCCCAAACGATTTAATAAAATGTATTTGTTTCCGAAGAAAATAATACACGCAGAGGAGCGTTGATGACCTGATCGCCAATAATATTTTCCAAGAGATGGTGGCTCCTCAAGAAAACCCGCAACAAAAGCACACTCTTGTTTTCTCTAATGAACCGTGGTGCGACCCGGCTTGTGGTGCCAAAGCGGGGAGTATTCGCAACTACGCCATTAGCACCGCTTTCGGAGCACGCAACGGGCCGCACATTTTTTTTAGTCGAGCGGCTGGGGCTGGGACAGCCCATCGGCGTGTCTCCCAGGCTGCCTAGAGACGCCGCTCGGTATAGCACGGTCCCTACGGCTATCGTCGTCTAGTGGCCACCGGTGGAACGCATGATTCTTCTTGCCACCACGACGCCCGCGGTCGGCACATTAGTAAGTATATTCTAGGCACTATAGTGTCGCCAAACACAAAACTTTCAATGTGTGCGCTGCGGCCACGGACTCGCGAGCAGCCTCCAAGTAGTAGTCTGCTGGAGCAAACGCGGCAAAGAAAAAGTGGCGGCAATGACGTCATCATAACTTGTATTGACTGCAGCGTGGTGACGTGCGGGAAGTAGGGGGGTCACCGTGGGGTCACTTTTAAGGGTGTAAATACGCGAACTTCAAAATTCATGTGAAATACCTTCCAGGCTATATTCGCCGTTGATTTATTTCAGATGATGTAGGCATGTTCATGGGAATCGATCCAGCAGGATATCTCGGCCCCGAAATTTTGTGTCAGTACCGCTTTAATATCGCAATTAAAGGCGGGACAGGTCGCTTTAATGTGACCCTTTGCTTCATAAATTGACAGTACACAAGAAAGCTACGCCGCTTGCGGATGGTACCCGAAAAAAAAAAGGGAGAGGGGGATTGCCAGGTCCCACACTAAAGTTCGCCTCCAGGAGGCGTGATATAGAGGCCGTTCAACCTTTACTTAGAGCCTATGAAAAGTTATTTCGCAAAATTATCCTCATACGCTACTGCACAATTCCGTTGATTAACAGGCTCGTTCACGGTGTCCTGGAGAGGTCGTCTCAAAGAATCTCTTATCGTTCCAAGATATTATTTTGGTGATAACAACAAAAAGGAAGGACACTCTGTACATTCCAAAGTGTGTACGTCGAAAGCGTGGGGCCATTCGACTGACTATACCATGTCTTTTTCTTTTAGACTCTCAGTGGGATAACACACAAACCGAATGTGTGCGTGTTTTCTTGTTTAATTTTTCACCGCGAATCGCACCGAGACGCGAGACTAATCTTCCTCCGTTCGCATGCGTTCGTATTTTCTCGCGCCTTGCGCATCATACAAACGCCATCCGCGTTCCGGGCCTTAAATTGACGGACCCTTTGTAAATTCCAAAGTGTGTTCCGCGAACGCCTGTGTCCATTGAGACGGCGGCGGTCAGAGTGATTCCAAACCCTGGGCACAGCGACGCTACGCAAGCAAAGTGCGAGCGCTGTAGAGTCCGACGCGACCGGCGTCCGTTTGCGCACCCCGGCGGCCACCTGGCTCCGTGCCAGGGCTCGGACGGACGGACGGACGGACGGACGGACGGACGGACGGATGGATGGACACGGACGGACCCGGACGGACGGACGGGCGGGCGGACGCCGGACGGACGTGAGCATGAGACATTAAAGGTTTTCGCATTAATACTTGCTGTTGCAAGTAGTGTGTGTAACATTGCGAAATTGAACGTGATGTATTGACAGCCTTTTATCACCCTCCATGCGCTCCTCATCAGAGGTACACGACTTCTGTAATGAAGGGTGCATTACTTGGATTGAATTTAGGGCCAGTTGTGCGCAGGGAAGCTGTTTTAGCACCCCCCGGAATGTTTCCGCCGGCGCTTGTTCGTTTGCAGTGTCCAAACCTGGCGACGTGCCCTGTAACTGAGTTATTGACAATGTGTGTTAAGTTACTGAATTTCCCATCATTTCGTATTCGCGGGGCCTAAAACAAGGCAATATACAAAAGATAGAACGAAAATACTGACCTACGATCCTCCAGTCATACACCGGGCTTGGAGCTACCGAGGCGGCAGAATCGTTGGCTGCGAGAAACCACGAGTACATTGCGACTACGGAAGCTGAGCTCGCAATGTTGTAGTCGCTTATAGCATTGCATTCTTCTGCGGAGGAAAGATCTTATACCGAGAGGGTTCCAGCCAACTACTTAAACGAGGACAGAAAGGTAGACGAGACACCGCTGTACTAGCAACTGAACGTTTATTGAAATTTCCTTTCATAATATAGCAGTTGATAGCGAATGCAATGCTCACTGATTCCCAGTTGGCTGGAACCCCTTAGCTATGTACAACCAACGAGCTCAGGCAAGAACAATTCAGATATTTTCTGGTTACTGCACTGGATCTGATTCAGAAATATGGTCGTAAAGACAACACAAATTCATCTTTAACTCTAACTGAGGTATGGAATGTATCAACACAGTTAACATTAGAGTTATTTTGTAGAAAGTTGGGAATATTTCTAATTCTGCCATGCAAGATAACCATGCATACTGTCATATTTCCGCTCGGTTACTACAAAGTGGGTATATTACCTGCGCAAACAATCGTAATGCCTTATCAGCGAATGACCCAAAATCGACCTATTAATTATCATTACCTGATGCTCCCTTTCGCGACTGACGAATTTCAGTCGATGTGGTCATGCACATTCCTATGAAATCGCGCACAGTGCCACGGACTTCCATACACATGCCATGGAACTCGCCGTAAAATTTCGCCGTTGTATCAGTTAAATTTTTTTGAATAAAGTGCTTTTTTTTTCTGCATTGCACTTGAAAACTAACCGTAATTCCTTTGTATTTCACCACCAATATTAAAAGTGTTTATATTGAAACTAGCGTCACGTTGGATGAAAACCTTGCCAACTCACCAGCTAACATTCCTTGATTGCAATATGAATCGTGAAATAGGTAATTACCATAATTGTCATAAATCTCTGGTGTAAGTAATATCCGCAGTTGGGAGGGATCAAATTACACATCATATGTGCTGTCCCTTACGCACAGTTATTTTCTGAAATTACGTATTCTCGTAGACTACATACTCCTCATTCCAGCGCAAGTGATCTCTTATGAACTTATTAGGCGCGTACAAGCTGCTCGTAAGAGCTGCTATAAGCAATTACTCTTCTACTAAATGGCCCCAACTTGGTTTTAGCGTACTTGGCAACGATAACGCCCCCTTAGATAGTTACAGCTTGAATAACACTCAATATTCCCCACACTCCTACTCTCAGAGAGCTACCCTTTCGTGCTGCCGTACGCACTGACAAATTTCCGAAGCCGCATATGAGACTTAACAAAATGTTAGCTCTTCCCGGTTGATGAGGGGTTTCCATTAAGAATACACAACTATGGACGTTCCCAATACAATTTACGAACGCGCAACGTTTGCAAGTTTGTGGGCATCATATACACGCAAGTCCTGTGTGGATGGTATCGTAAGAATTGCAGAAATAAAACTGTGAGCGCAATAGTTCGGAGTACCAGACTTTAGTAGAATAATAGTCCCCATTTCATGGCGAAAACACCCGTAATTCTTACCCATTTTGATGCAACGTCCGTCCAGCCGGCCAATATCTTCTTCCTCCTTGAATTACACCGCTGCATGAGCCAAGTGGTTCAAGGTGCGTGTCTCTCCCTTTATTCTGCTTCATAAAGGGAATCGGCGAGGCTTTACTTATAAGGCATGGAAACTAAAATGAGCGTAAAAAAATGCACGCGCACGTTTTCTCCTGCAAAGTTCGGAATTTTCGCCACATCAATTGAGCATTTGGACGACATGGCGGCGCTATCATCATCTTTATTTCCTCTGAAAACTTTTGTCACAGTGAAAACCCGTGACCGTATATGTACTCCAAGGCTGTAAATGTACACATCAATCCCTCCACGTGTGAATTAAAAAAGGGAATTTTGTTGTTGTCAACCGCTCCATGTAGTGATACAAAACTCGTTCATCAGAAGCAAAACATCTAGCTTGCATATGTCTGTCCAAACCCTAATTAGCAGGTAGCACTATGTGCACACGATTCACAAAACTGCGGGCGGGGTCATGAAAATGCCACCATACACACAGAAAACACCGTCCCTACTTCTCGTGGAGATGGTTGACCAGCGAAGCAGAATAGGGCGACTCCGGCATTTTCGAATGAGGGGTAGGAGGATACAACGTTTATTGATGAGAATAAGAAAAACATAAATAGAAGCAAATTACGGATACATTGTCTGTTTGCATACATTTAACGTCCGCAAAGAAATGACTTGTTCTCAGGATATTTTCCACTCTTGTTCCAAGTAGCTTATCAGAAATCCGGTTTGTGTGGGTCCCTGGGGTTGCGGGAATTTTTCTAAATGAAGCAGCTGACTCACTCGCTACAGCGTCTTTCGATGGTCCGCTGTGATCTGTAGTAACCCCCTTTTCTTTCATTTGAGGAGAGAGATTCAAACGCACGTTATTTTTAAAATTCCTCACCGCAACTCAGAAGCAGCGGAAGAAGCGGCAATTGCTCTCGCCACCACCACATGTACAGACGCCGCGGGGATCTTCACTGACTCGAAAGCAGCTTGCAGGAATTATGCGAAGGGCCGCGTCTCAGCCGATGCTCTTAGCATCATGAAACGGTGAAGCACTCCACTCCCATATACCTGTGTTGTATGGGTTCCAGGGCACGAGGGTCTACATGGAAATGAAGCGGCCCATGCCGCTGCCCGCGAGCACGTCAGCCGGGCTGCCCTCGGCCCACAGGATACCCGACCCATGGCTGAAGAGATGGAGGTTGTGCAAAACACCTACTCGTCGCTACTTCAACACTACAGACTGGAGGGACGACTGTACCCTCCACCCCACCAAAAACTGACTAAAGAAGAAAGCGTGATCATCAGACGCTTGCAAAGCAACACGCATATACACGGGATATTAATTCACCGCCTCTACCCAACGAAGCATGGCTACATGTGCCCCCTCTGCAGCGTACCGGACACCCTAGCACACTTGCTCCTGGAATGCCAATGCCATACAAACCGCAACATGCAACCGGAGAGGGCCGTGAGCCAAGCACCAAAAACGAACGACGACCACCTAACCGAAACGTGGGAGGCCAAACTCATCCTCGAGGACCTGGAAGACCAGCGACAACTCGTCTCCAGGGCCAAGAGGGCAGTCGAAGCCAGAGGGTTCCTGGACTAGGGGAACCCTCCCACCTTAGGGTGATACCGGGCCTCGCTCGGAACACTGTTTCCAAATGAACGTTTATTAGATGCGAAGCATCTTATGCTCGGGGAGGCTCTGTCCGTCCCCCGTCCCCCGTCCCGCGTCCGGCCACTTTCATGAAGTAGGGAAGCACCCATTATGCGAACCAGAACACTGTAGTAATATGAAGGCAGTCAACCCTAACACAGTCATCAGAGTCATGGCCGAGAGCACAGAGAGGCTGCTTATCAATGATTAGGCAGGTGGTGTTTGTCGCCCAGGTTGACCCCATTCCTTGAGTCATGGCCGAGAGCACAGAGAGGCTGCTTAGCAATGGCTAGGCAGGTGGTGTCTGTCGCCCAGGTTGACCCCATTCCTTAATCTTGCTTGCATGTGTTTGGAGGGGGGCTTAGTCCGTCCCCCCTTCCCGTTTTCCACACCACCACAGCGCATGCGCGTGCCGTCCCCCCTCTCTCTCCTACGCTCACCCCCTTTCTCTCCTCTAGGAATCGTCTACTCTACGGAGCGGCCCCCGCGTCCCACACCCCCCACAGCGCATGCGCGTCCCCTCCCCCTGTCCTCCTCTACGCTCACCCCCTTCCTCTACTCTACGGAGCGGCGCATGCGCGTCCTCTCCCCCCTCTCTCCTCCTGGAATCATCTACTCTACGGAGCGTCCCACACCCCCACGGCGCATGCACGTCCCCCTCCCCCCTCTCTCTCCTCTCCTACGGTCCCCCCCGTCCTTTCCTGTCGTTCGCGTCGCTCCGTAGAGCGACGTGAACGCTGGGGGCGCCACGTTAGTTCCGCGGTATGAAAATGACGGAGCGCGCGCGCCTCATTCTCTCTCCTGCGCAGCGCCGCGATGAGCACCCGGACCACTGCCGTGAAACGAGAGCGGGACGTTCCTCCCGCTCAAGCTAATTATCTCCCCGCTGCTTATCATCCACACATGGTTCCATTTAGCGGGAGATGGGGAATTTTTCTCTCTCTCTCCTTCTGTTGTCGCCCAGTTTTCATGCGCGCGCTAACAAAGCCTGTAATCGTTAGCGCGAAAGGAGAGAAAAAAAGAGCGTGGAAATAAGAATCTGGCAACCCAGTTCTCAAGAACGCGCAGTCAGTAACATTTCAAGAGTGAAGAGACTACAAAATGGCGTGCTTGTGTCACAAAAAATTGAAGGACACTATGTACATTCCAAAGTGTGTTCGGCGAAAGCGTGTGGCCATTCCACTGATGGAAAGGCGGACGGACAAGACCGACGGACGGACAGATGGACATCCGGACGGACGGACAGACGGACATCCAGACGGACGGACGGACAGACGGACATCCGGACGGACGTACGGACGGACGACGGACGGACGGACATCCGGACGAAGGACGGACGGACATCCAAACGGACGGACGGACGGACATCCGGACGGACGGACGGACGGACAGACGGCCATCCGGACGGACGGACGGACGGACAGACAGACGGACAGACGGACAGACGGGCATTCCGGACGGAAGGACGGACAGACGGCCATCCGGACGGACAGACGGCCATCCGGACGGACGGACGGACATCCGGACGGACGGACGGACAGACGGCCATCCGGACCGACAGACGGACATCCGGATGGACGGACGGACAGACGGACATCATCCGGACGGACGGACGGACAGACGGACATCCCGACGGACGGACGGACAGACGGACATCCGGATGGACGGACGGACAGACGGAACATCCGGACGGACGGACGAACAGACGGATATCCGGACGAACGGACGGACATCCAAACGGACGGACGGACGGACAGACGGACATCCGGACGGACGGACATCCGGACGGACGGACGGACAGACAGACGGACATCCGGACGGACGGACGGACATCCGGACGGACGGACAGACGGATGGACATCCGGGCGGACGGACGGACGGACGGACGGACGGACGCCGGACGGACGGACACCGGACGGACGTGAGCATGAGACATTAAAGGCTTTCGCCTTAATAAATATCAGTTGGAAGTAGCGCTCTGTGTGTCGTTGTCTTGTTCCCGTCTTCGTGCGCTTACCGTTTTCTTAAGTACCAACTAGCTCGGACCCAGCCTCTGATTCGTTACAAAGCGCCAGTAAGTAATTTCTCGGTTGTTTAAAATGCAGTAAGAAATCAGTTTCATCCGCGAATTCATTCGCGAATATTTCACCAAAGTGCAGCGTTATGCTCTAAGCATAGTTAAAGTTGATCCAAAATGGCTGAATTTATTTTTTGAGTGATCTTTTCTATATTTGCAAAGGTCTTCATCGTGTTTTCTGTGGTTTTTGAAGACGCGTCTGGTTTGCGTAAGTAATGTTAATTCTATGAAAAGCCGTAAGAGAGAAAATGGCTACAAGTTGCACCAAGTAACTCCGCATATACCTGACTTCACATCTGAAGTAAATATTTTGTACAGGCAGGCATGATAGCCAACAGCTTTACCAAAATGCTGAGGTGCAAGATACATACTCTTGTGTCCCCACGTGGGCTATAAAGGGAATATATTTATCAATAAACGCTTACTGCTATCAGTAGAGCAGCTCACCTGTGATGTCGTGAAAAAAGTGAAGGACACTTTGCCCATTCCAAAGTGTATTTGGCGAAATCTTGAGGCCATTCGACTGACTATGCCATGTCTGGTTTCTTTTGCACTCTCAGTGAGATGGCACTCAAATGAGTGTGATATAGTTTCCTTTTTTAAATGCGAATGCATTTCATAGTCGGGCTATGTCAGGCATCCGGCGTTGGCGTTGTGCGGCGTTGGCGTTGTGCGGCGTTGTCCGCGGAGGAGGAGGATAGGTTGAGGAGGTGTGCGCGCCGGCAGGTGTTAGATGTGAAGCATCTTATGGCGAAGCTTAATCCGGTGGTGGTGGTGTACGGCGTGACCGCCCTTACTGCGCATGCGCAAACCCTTTCAAAAAAAACTAAAAATAAAAAACCTCCTGTCTCCCTCTCTCTCCCCTAGGCATCCCTCCCCGCGGCAACCACACCCTCACTGCGCATGCGCCTCCCCTCCCCTCTCTCCCCCTGCGACGCTCCCCCCCTCTCTCCTCTAGGCATGCCTGCCCGCGCCGTCCACACTCCCCACTGCGCATGCGCGTCCCACCTCTCTTCTCCTCTCCTACGCTCCCCCCTCTCTTCTCTAGGCATCTCTGCCCGCAGCGTCCACACTCCCACTGCGCATGCGCGCCCCCCCCTCTCTCTCTCTCCCACGCTCCCCCCCCTCTCCCTCTCTCGCCTCGCGACGCCGACACAGGCAGCGTCTGCTAGCGAGTTTCTTGGTTGAAAAAAACCGACTGCTCGCGCTGCACAACCGTTCACTGGCCACCCCGTATATATGGCAATGAATCTTGACCTCCAAGGTGGTGCCGGTGGGAGATTTCTCGTGTGCGTTGTTGAACAATAAAAATTCGCAGCGTGCGCGTTAACTAAAAGCGGTCTGCGCAGAGCTCGGCGGGGCTATATATGAAAAAAAATAAATAAATAAAAAAATAAAAAAAAATTAAGAAAACAAGAAAAAGCAAGAACAAAAAAAAGGCGCTGCGCCGTGCTCCCGACCGGGCTGCAGAAATTAGGCGCCTTTTCCTTCTTCGAACCACAACCACCATATATAAATGGAGTGAAGCGCGCGAAATGCCTTCGCATTTCCTCACGATTATCTTCGGGGAGGTGGGGGGCTTTTTAATTTTTTCACCGCGAATCGCACCGAAACGCGAGACTAATCTGCTTCCGTTCACATGCGTTCGTATTTTCTCGCGCTTTGCGCATTTTCTCGCGCTTGCGCATCTCGCGCTTTGCGCTTAAAACAGAACACGGGGGGGGGGGGCGGGGGGGGGGGGGGATTCATGCAACAAAAATAACAATAATAAAGAAAGAAAGTACTATTAGCACAAGCAGGAAAGTGCAATAATAAAGCAAAAATTACAGTCCTCAGGTTCACTAACGCGCGTAATACGGCTTCAGGCGCACGACATGGACGACTTCAGGTCGCGCACGGCGCCGCTGAGAGTTTGTAATGCCGTCAGGGACAACCTCGTAGTCGAGTGCGCCGAGACGTCGAAGTATCCTGTAGGGTCCGAAGTATCGTCGAAGAAGCTTCTCGCTAAGTCCCCATCGGCGAACTGGCGTCCAGACCCATACACGGTCACCGGGTTGGTATTCCATGTGGCGTCGTCGAAGGTTGTAGCGACGGCTGTCGGTCTTTTGCTGGCTCTGGATGCGCAGACGGGCGAGTTGTCTGGCTTCTTCGGCGCGCTGAAGGTACACGGTAACGTCGACGTTTTCCTCGTCGGAGACATTGGGCAACATGGCGTCGAGCGTCGTTGCCGGGGTCCTTCCGTAGACCAATCCATTCGGCGTCATCTGCGTCGTTTCTTGTACAGCCGTGTTGTATGCAAATGTTACATACGGAAGGATGGCATCCCACGTCTTGTGCCCGACGTCGACGTACATGGCCAGCATATCGGCGATGGTCTTATTTAGACGCTCGGTGAGGCCATTGGTCTGTGGGTGGTAGGCGGTGGTCCGGCGGTGACTTGTTTGGCTGTACCTCAAGATCGCCTGTGTTAGGTCCGCTGTATAGGCCGTACCTCTGTCGGTAATGAGGACCTCCGGGGGCGCCATGACGCAGTACGATTTTTCTCGATGAAGAACTTTGCTACCTCGGCGGCACTGCCCTTGGGCAGCGCCCTTGTCTCGGCGTAGCGGGTGAGGTAGTCCGTTGCTACGACGATCCATTTGTTTCCGGAATTTGACGTCGGGAACGGCCCTAGTAAGTCCATGCCGATTTGCTGGAACGGTCGGCGAGGTGGCTCGATGGGTTGCAGAAGTCCGGCTGGCCTAGTGGGTGGTATCTTCCGTCGTTGACAATCTCGACAGGTCTTCACGTAGTGGGTGACGTCGGCAGCGAGGCGAGGCCAGTAGTACTTTTGTTGTATCCTCGCGAGCGTACGGGAAAATCCGAGGTGTCCAGCCGTCGGGACGTCATGCAGAGCGTCCAGAACTTCGGGACGTAACGCTGAAGGTACTACGAGGGAGAGAGTCGGCCCGAAGTGGCGAGAAGTTTTTCTTTAGGAGAATGCCGTTCCGCAACAAAAACGACTCCAGTCCTCGTCTGAACACCTTTGGAGCCATGATGGCCTTGCCCTCGAGGTATTCTATAAGGCCCTTGAGTTCCGGATCGGCTCGCTGTCGTTCGGCGAAGTCATCGGCGCTTATGGCTCCCAAGAAGCAGTCATCATTAAGGTCGCCCTGTGGCGGCGGGTCGACGGGGGCGCGAGACAAGCAGTCGGCGTCAGAATGCTTTCGTCCGGACTTGTAAACGACGGTAACGTCGAATTCTTGAAGTCTGAGACTCCATCTTGCGAGACGACCTGAAGGGTCCTTCAAGTTAGCTAGCCAACACAAGGCGTGGTGGTCGCTCGCAACTTTGAAGGGCCTACCGTAGAGGTAGGGGCGAATCTTCGACGTAGCCCAGATAATGGCGAGGCACTCTTTTTCTGTTGTTGAATAGTTGGCCTTTGCCTTGGATAGCGACCGGCTAGCATAACTGATAACCCTTTCCAGTCCGTCCGTCTTCTGCACAAGGACGGCACCGAGTCCTACGCTGCTTGCGTCGGTGTGCACTTCTGTTTCGCCGTGTTCGTCGAAATGCGCAAGGAACGGAGGCATTTGCAGGCGTCGTTTTAGTTCTTGAAATGCTTCCTCTTGCGGTGTTTCCCACTTGAACTCGACGTCGGTTCTGGTAAGGTTAGTAGGTGGCTCGGCGATGCGGGCAAAATTTTTTGACGAACCGCCTGTAATAGGTGCACAGGCCGAGAAATCGACGGACGGCCTTCTTGACGGCGGGTGGCGGGAATGTAGCGATGGCGGCTGTATTTTTTGAGGATCGGGACGTACTCGGACTTGCTGATCACGTGACCCAAGAACAAGAGCTCCTCGTATGCGAAGCGGCACTTTTCAGGCTTCAGAGTGAGGCCGGAGGTCTTGATTGCTTGAAGTACTGCGTCAAGTCGCCGGAGGTGTTCGTCGAAGTTTAAAGCAAACACAATGACGTCGTCCAGGTACACGAGGCAAGTCTGCCACTTCAATCCTGCCAGTACTGTGTCCATAACCCGTTGGAAAGACGCAGGCGCCGAGCAGAGACCAAAGGGCATGACCTTGAACTCGAAGAGGCCGTCTGGTGTTATAAACGCGGTCTTTTCTCGGTCTCTCTCGTCGACTTCAATTTGCCAATAGCCGGTCTTGAGGTCCATCGACGAAAAGTACCTCGCATTGTGGAGTCGATCAAGGGTGTCGTCTATCCGTGGGAGAGGGTACACGTCCCTCTTCGCTATTTTGTTCAGGCGGCGATAATCGCCGCAGAAGCTTAGGGTTCCGTCCTTTTTTCTTCACTAACACCATGGGTGATGCCCACGGACTCTTCGAAGGCTGGATGATGTCGTCGCGTAGCATTTCGTCGACTTGTTTCTTTATTGCCTCGCGTTCCCGCGTTGAAACTCTGTATGGGCTCTGACGTTGTTGCCTGGAACTTTCCTCTGTTATGATGCGGTGTTGTTCGACTGGGGTCTGTCGAACTCTGGACGACGACGAAAAGCAATCCTTGTATTGCAGGAGCAGGGTTTTGAGCTGTTCTTGTTTATGCGTCGGAAGGCTCGGATTGATGTCTAAAGTTAGTTGATGAGCTTGGTTTGTCGTAGCGTGTTCGGTAAACTCGGCGAGGGCGAAGGCGTCGCTGGTTTCCACAATGTCTTCGATGTAGGCGACCGTCGTGCCTTTGCTCACGTGCTTGTATTCGTTGCTGAAGCTCGTAAGCATCATTGTTACTTTCCCTTCACGCAACTCGGCGATGCCTCGTGCGACGCAAATCTGGCGGTTTACAAGCAGGTGCTCATCACCCTCGATGACGCCTTCGAAGTCTGCGGGTTTTTCGGTGCCGACAGAAATGACGCTGGAGAGAGGCGGAACGGTGACGTGCTCTTGTATCACGTTTAATGCATGGCTCCATGGTATCGTCTGGGTAGGCAGCGCTTTTTCTGAGGTTAGTGTTATCGACTGAGACCTCAGGTCGGGTCGATGACGGCGCCGTGTTTACTTAGGAAGTCGATCCCAATTATTACTTCCCTGGAGCAGTGCTGTGGGATTAGAAAGCTGGCTGGATAGGTCCGGTTATTGATGGTGACTCTTGCTGTGCAAACACCGGCTGGCGTTATTAGATGACCCGCAGCGGTACGGATTTCAGGGCCTTGCCAAGCAGTCTTCACTTTCTTCAGCTTCGTCGCGAAAGGCCCACTTACGACGGAATAGTCGGCTCCAGGGTCGACGAGAGCGGTGACGTTGTGACCGTCGAATAATACGTCGAGGTCGCTGGTTCGTCGTCGTCCGTTGCGGTTGGGTCGCGGCGTCGGATCACGGCTACGTCGATTTGTTGCGCGTCACCTCTTCGTCGGTCCGCGACGTTTCGTCGGCAGGGCTTCGTCTGCTTCGCGTCGCGTTCTGGTTTCCTCGCGTTGTCGTCGTCGGCGGCTGCGGGGGATCTTCGGCATTTCGTCGTACAGCAACCGCACCTCCATCGGTTGCTGCCCTTAGTTTCCCGGATACGGGCTAGGCGACCGGCCCCGGTTTTGGCCAGTGTACTGCCGGCGGTGCGGTGACATGTAGCGGCCGGGCGACGGCGAGCGGGAAGGTCGTCGTTCTTGCCACTGTGTCCCGGAGAGGTAGTCGTCGATGTCCCGAGGCCGTTCGCCTGGCTGCGGACGCGGCGCGTTGACGGCGAATCCGCGTAGCCCCATCTGTCGGTACTGGCATCGGCGGTACGTGTGGCCGACTTCTCGGCAATGGTAGCAGAGTGGACGGTGGTCGGCGGCTCGCCAGATGTCGGTCTTCCTCGGCGTGTACCGCTGGCCTGCAGGCGGGCGAGATGGCGGTGGTGGTGGTGGCGGCGGCGTCGGGCGACGGTAGTGCTGCTGTGCGGCGTCCTGACGGGGGGCGTTGAGAGGGTTCGTAGCGTCGGGCTGCAGCAGCGTAACTCAAGGCCTGCGGCTGGGGTTGCGTTTGTTCGGGAATCCCCCAACGCTTGCTGGACTTCGTCACGAACAATGTCGGCGATCGAGTCCCAGCTTGAGGCTGGGTCGAGGGTAAGAGCTTGCGCAGTTCCTCTCGAATAATCGCTCGGATCGTTTCGCGTAGGTCGTCGGCTTTCAGCGCTTGAACATCCGCGTAGCTCGTCGTAGGCAGGCGGCGGTTGTACGTCTCCGGACGCGTTCGTACGTCTCCAGCCAGGTCTCGGGGTCCTCACTTGGCGATCTATGGAAAGTCGGTGGCTCTCTCGGTGGCTGGATCACGATCTTTGCTGGGGGACACAGCGGCTGTCATTGTCCCTGTCGTCTTCGGCACCATGGCTTTTGGCTTGTCCGGTAGGAGTCCGTGCTGCGGGGGGAGTCCTTTCAGCCTGCGGCTGGCCCGACTGTCACTGATGGTGTCGGTGTGTTCTTTGCGACGTGGGCTGGGTTCACGGCTTGAGGGGGGCGTTCGGTACATGGGCCGTGAAGCACCTCCACCAGATGTCACGTGGTCGTGACGTTGACCCAAGCAGCAGTCGGTATGTTCAAGATGAAACTGTTTATTAGGCCGAACTTGTGGCCGGTAAACGGAAAGTCAGATTACAGCAATAAGCACTGGCACTGATAGCGGCGAACGGAGCGTCGGCCGTCGATCAACTGACAAGCGGTGAAGCGCGTCGACATTTATACGCGAGTCTTCGAAAATATTCCAGCCTTATCACTGGTAGTCGCGAAAGCTCTGGAATAAGCTCGCGTGTTCGCGTCTTGCGCGCAATCTTAACACAATGATCTACAGTAATCGCGAAGCTTCTAGAAATGAGGCGCGGTTTGCGCTGAGCATTGCTTACAGTCTCTGTGGGCGTAAACCAAATACAGCAAAAGTATAATACGAAACGCGCGTGGCAATATATATATATATATATATATATATATATATATATATATATATATATATATATATATATATATATGTGTGTGTGTGTGTGTGTGTGTGTGTGTGTTTGTGTGTGTGTGTGTGTGTGTGTGTCTGTCGGTCCACGCATTTTGCAAGCGCGACAGGAAAAATGACCATAACAGTGTTGCTGTGCTCCTGAACAAGCCTCAGCCATTGCACCGATTGTGATGTTGCACTTTCACGCATAAAAAGGGATGTTTATGTTTACATAGATTAATAGATATATAGATTGGGTATACAATTTGGTCCTTATCTAGTGATAGTGCTGTTGCACTTCATTCACATTCAGTATTTAGGTTAAATGCTCAACTTAACTAGTGAAACTACGGAGTCTTTTCAACATAATGTACGTTCGCTGTTAACGCGTTATTGGCTCCATTCACGGTGGCAGACCACCGCTTTGTGTATGTGCTGTCCTTGTGTTACCCAGTGCAGTTACAAGTATGCAATAAACTTCCCTGTGTACCTTATACTGCGGGTACAGCTGACTGCTCGTGATAATATTTTACGAGTGCGTCCGGCCACCATTCTTGATATGAGGAATATGAATCGCATGAGGTTCGGTCGGTTCGGTCACCAATAATGATTTTGATTGAATGTAGTTTTAACGAAGATTTAAGACCAAGTAGAGTTACCTCAGAGTTAGTTTGGTGTAAAAGTCACAGTATCGCCGCAAGGACGAAGCAATGAAAGCGATAACAAGAAATGGGAATGTCACACGAAGATTGACGAGCAGCTCGATACTTGCAGCTTCACGCTGAAGTACAAGGAAGGACGCTCGAAAGGGACGCGCATGTATACACAGGACAAGCGTGAATTAACTGTCACAGTTGTTACGCCTTTGTGTTTGAGCAACGCGCTGCAAGTGTCGACAACGCAGACCGGACGCTCTTAGATATTTCTTCTTTTAAAGTGCGGCGCGCGGAATGACCCCTATGCGTCACGTGCCACGCGGTGGCGTCTGACCCAAGGTGTGCGCGGTGTTATTTTTTTGTTGTTGTTGTTTTTCGTACCACATCCCGAGTGGGTACA
>JALIZH010029628.1:0-31452 GCA_030522465.1 Rhipicephalus appendiculatus | reverse complement strand
CATTCGTGAAAGGAATTTGCTGCTTGCCATGTATTCCGGCTTATACACCAGCTGTTATAACGAGAACAGACACAACGCCCGCTCCGTGGGCTGGCTGTTCTATTCTGTTTTGTCTTTCTTGTCCTCGCGCCCTTGCGCGAACGGTGCTGTCTTCCTTACCGCATGGGATCTGTAAGGAACGGCGGACGACCGAATTGTTGTGCGGTAGCTGCAGACAGACCATTTCGTCAGTATAGACAGGCGCGTATCCGAAACTTTGAAAGAGTGAATCCGCTTCGCCTGGATGAACTCCGATCGCACGAGCTAAGCAATGCACGGCGCTGCCGCAACAGTGGCTTCCGTTGTTTCAGGGCTCTACAATGGCGAGAGGTGTATGTCATTTTTCATTTTCTATATTCCGGCCAGGCATGGAGGGTGCCGAGCGAGCTGACAGTCTCAATCCACCCGAAAATGTCCTGGAAGACGCGGAACACCGGCCACTGCACAAACAGCTGACGATGGTGAAGCGACAGGCGAGAACCCGGAGTTCAGCAACGACACGCGGTGGAGTTCAGATAATTTCCGTGAGTACACGCACGAGTTCCGCACCGTTGCCGGTTGAGGCGCCTGACGAGCCCTGGGCGGTGTTCGCGGAGTTCGCGGCGATACCGGTGCTCACGGTGGCTGGATCCATGGTGAAGGACGCGTGGATGGCGTCCCTTGTGAACAGGTAGCACGGTGTCGGTGAAGTGGCGTAGAGCCGTCCAGGAGGGCTTGACGGCGTCCCCGAACGGTGGTGGCAGTGGCGGCAGCAAGTGCCGAGGAGGCCTGGACACCGATCTCAAGCAGTACTTACTGCGGCTGCACGTGGGCAGGCGCCATGGAAGAAGAATAGTAGACGGGAGCACTTCGTCTTCGTCGACTGCGCCATTGTAATAAAGAGAACAGAAACAACGCCTGATCTCTGGGCTGGCTGTTCTAGTCAGCTTTGTCTTTGTCGTCTTCGTGCTTGCCTAGCGCGAACGACGCTATCTTCCTTACACTGCCTATATCAACTGGATCTGTCTGTGGAGCCCGCAAGGTCATCACAAAATCATTACCAGTTATCTTGCCACGAAAGATCGTAATGCACCGTCAGCTATTGTCATATGTCCGTGACGTTGACGAATGAAGCAGCCGGCTTGTTCAAGACTTTAATTTTGTGAACTTTTATCCGGAAAATCAAAAGACAGCATGCAGTCAAATCACTTTTCACTTTGCTTTACTTTTCGTTAAAAGCGTGCACAAGCGTAACCGTCGAGTAGGCTTATCTGCTGGGCGTTTGCACATGCGGCATCAAAGATTCGAGCCTTATCACTGGTTGTCGTGTGTTCTCTCGAATAAACTTGGCTGCCGCGTCCGGCGCGTATACATAACACAATGATCTCCAAGAAGCGCGAAGCTTCTTGAAGATTGCGGCGCAGTGTGCAACAGCGTTGCTCACACCAGTCCTTTCACACTCCCAATAGTTACGAAACTTCGCCGTCACGTTATGGAGCACCTTCATACGCTGCTAAAGCTGCCGCATTGCGGCGGTACTCAGAGAGGGCATCGTTCGGGTGCCGAAGCGCTTGCGCAGTGCGACACGGGCTGTTGGTGACGGTGCTTTCTGTGCATCTGCGTCGTTATTTGTTCGACAGCAGAAGTGTGCCTGTGGGACGGCGAAGCCGAACATGTTTTGAGCACCGGCGGGTGGTTGCGTTTACAACGAAAAGGCACGTTTCGTTTACCGAGTGTGGTGGTTGTGGTCAGGTTCGTCACGCCGCAGAGCGTGTGACGCGTTGAAGATGGAGGAGGCGGTGGCCGATTTTAAAAACCACACGACAATTATATTGACAGCACAGACACAAGGAATACATCAAGCGACAACGTACAACGCTATTGTTTGGTCCCACGTGGTGGTGATTAGAGTCCGGGAAGTAGCGGGCTGGTGGAGTGCCGGCAGCGACGTAGTCGTCGTCAGGTAGATGTCCAGCGTGGAAGTGACGTAGCAGCAGCAGGGGTTAAGGAGCGAGTGAGCGACCCATCGCTCGGTAGACGGTAGCCGCCGTCGTCGGTAGCCAGGTCAGGGCTCGTGCGAAACAGGAACTCGAGGAAAAGTGACACAAAAAATGTTTTATTTCCTTTGTTTCTCGGAGCGCTCGACGAGGCAAAGGGGCGGGCCAAGCTTGAGCAAGCCATCGTCGGAGCCAGGACGCCCCCCGAAAGTTTGTAGCTGCTCCGGGATGGGTACGTCCAGGCTTCGCAGAAATCGGCGTGCGCCGACCTGGCAGCTGTTCCTGGTAGCACTGTACGGTCCGAGATGGTGGAACTCGACGAGGTGCTGATTCACCTTCCTCGAGGTGAACTTGAACTTGCCCAGGTAGACCTGGAAGTGGAGAATAGATCTTTACGTGTAAGTTTGAACAGTTTAGAAATTGACGCGAATTTCCGAAGCCGAGATAATGCAGGTAATGCAGCACAAAGCATGCTCAGTACGAGTCAATGTTTTTTGCGTGTGTGTGTGAGAGAGAAAACAACCGTGCATGTAAGAGCCTTGCGAGTCAATAGAGAACTTTTTCTAAGAGTTTGCCTGGTAGTTTTCTACTCTGGCGGCTTACTGAATCGGGCAATGCACGGTATATAGCGTCGGGTCTGTGGTGCCGCAGCCCGTTTTTTTATTCTTTCAGTGCCTGCTAACGCTGAAGCGCGTGCGTCAGCCCATGCAATGTACGTGCACAGTACTTAATATTCACAGAAGAGGACGCTAACGTGAATATACAAAACAAGGCTATATATGAATCTACTAAACCCATTCGCACGATGTGTCTTGTGCGCCGATTTTACTCGAATAAACCACTATGCCAGACGAGGTGGCCTCGTACGCCAGCTGTTGTGGGGCGCGTCCGCCACGGTGGTGTAGCGGTTAGGGTGCTCGGCTGCTGACCCGAAGGTCGCGGGTTCGATCCCGGCCGCGGCGGTCGCATTTCGATGGAGGCGAAATGGTAGAGGCCCGTGTACTGTGTGATGTCAGTGCACGTTAAAGAACACCAGATGGTCGAAATTTCCGGAGCCCTCCACTACGGCGTCTCTCATAATCATATCGTGGTTTTGGGACGTTAAACCCCAGATATTATTATGTTGTGGGGCGCAAAGCATTGCAACACCTGCAAACATCCGCTGGTTTTCAGCGACGGTAGCCGAAACTGCAAAGATGCCAGTACCTCGTGACAGTCAATCGACACGCAAACTACTAGTCGCAAAAACGAAGGCGTGCGCTATACAGCCTCCAATCAGGTAAAGAAAACAAACTCCAGGAGACACACAAGCCCCGGCACCCCGCCTGAAAGGCGACCGCATTGATGAACACACACGGTGCGGCCAACCACACTACCCGCAATAAACAACGTGTTGCTGTAACATCACCATCGTATGAGAATGTGCTAAATTAAAAAAAAGTTACACCATCTCCCGTTAAAGGGAACCTTGTGTGTAGATGCGAAGCAGCGGGCGCTAACGCTTACACTGGCGGTGGCGTTGACGCTGGCGCTCATCGCGGCGTTGCGCAGCAAAGAAACCTGGGGAGGCGTAATCACGCAGTGATGGACCGGTGTTTCCTACTGGAACATGCGAATCGCTGCTAATGGGCAATGAGAGACAGAAGACTTCGACTGGACACAGAGACCCGCAGTCCGCTTTTAGTTAACGCGCACGCTGCGAATTTTCATTGTTCAACAACGCACAGGAGAAATCTCCCACCGGCACTATTTTGCAGGTCAAGATCCAGTGCCTATATATACGGGGTGGCCAGTGAACGGTTGTGCAGCGCGAGCAGCCGGTTTTTTCAACGAATAAACTCGCTAGCAGACGCTGCCTGCGTCGGCGTTGAACGGTTGTGCAGCGCCAGCAGTCGGTTTTTTTCAATCAAGAAACTCGCTAGCAGACGCTGTCGGCGTTGCGAGGCGAGAGAGAGGGGGGGAGGGGACGTGCATGCGCAATGGGGGCGTAAACGCCGCGGGAGGGATGCCGCGAGGAGAGGGGGGAGGGTATTAGAGGAGGGAAACGGGAAGGGACGCGCATGCGCACTGCGGGTGTGGTCGAAGCGGGCAGGGATTCCTACAGGAGAAAGAGGGGAGCGTAGGAGAGGAGGTGTGTGGAGAGTGTTCGCGCTCTACCCGCTTTATATGCACACTTGAAGGAGAGCAGACTAGAGGAGGAGAGTAACACAGGCGCCGCGAGAGCAGAAGCAAGAACGCAGGAGAAGCGCAAGCAGGTGGTAGGAGAAAAGTGGAGAGTAACGCGCAGTTGTTGGAGAGAGGGAAGGAGGAGAGTTACGCATGCGTAATGTGAGTGTGCACGCCGACGCCGCGGCACATAGACCCGTGCAGGAGATGCTCCGCATCTAAAAGGGTGAAATGATTGGTACCTCTGCCTCCGGCAGTTTCAGTACCCTTCGATCCAGAAGACACACAGAGGAAACTTTCCCCGTCTGATTGCTGGCTGGTACAAGGGACCTTCTGACAATAACCGAGTCGCATCCTGTAGCCCGTAAGACAGTAACGGGTTGGTTTTCAAGGACACCTTCAACCGTAGGCATACACTTGTCCTCCCGTTTAGGCATTCGCCCTGTCTTGCGTGCCGAACAATTAGTACGTTGCAGCAAGGTCTCTGTCTTATGCTTTGTTGTTTTGGGCATATCCACCTGCTTCTTCAAACACGAAGCTCTCTTAAGACTACTTGCTTCGTCCGGACAGTCTTCTGACCTATGCCCACTACTGCTGCACTTTTCGCAGAAGGATATTTTTGTCTTTGGCCCCTTTGTGCTTGTGCAGCAGTCTGAAGCTTCGCGACCGCCTTTTCCACAAATAAAGCATTTCGGCTTCTCTTTTTCCTCTTTTCGAGGCGTGGTCCGAGCTTGGTCTGCTGGCACTTTGGTTTTGCTTTTCTTTTGACCTTTGCCGAGGTTTACTAAACCCTTGGCCTCCATATAGTGATCAGTGGCATCTGCCAGCTTTTCAATCCCTTGTGTGAAGAATGGAACGAAAACGTGCCGACGACGACGAAGATGCGGCGGTGAGCGCGCGAGTTTTGTAGCCGACTGCCCGCATGAGGCCAGCCAGTCAGCTGTTGACTTGTGGTGGCCCATAGAGGTGGTGACCCACGATTGGGCCACGTGTGAAAAAGACGTGGCGAAAAGCTTCGCGGCTGGGGATGAGCCGAAGCAGCAGCCGACGGACGCAAGACAGCGGGCCGAAGCATCGGACGCCTGCTGTCCAGGGTCCAGCCAGGGAACGCGGCCGTCCTTGCTGCTGCCGCCAAACCACCAGCTGGGGCGGCGTTGCCGGCACGAGTACTGCATCTCGGGGCTCGGCCTGGCCTGCTGTCCTGTTCCTTGCCGAGAGCATCGCGGATCTCGGCGAAGCGTTTCCGCGGTCAGCTGGTCAGCACAGCAACGAGAGTGGCCTGGCTAACGGTCACAGTTGCGCCGAGCATCGCGACTCTACGCAAGCTGTTCGCTGGGCAGGCTGGCCATTCCCTGCACGGAGCACTGCGTCTCCATGCGGGTTGACTGCGTTCGAAGTCGCACCCACGCCGCCAAGCTGCATCGTCGCCATGAGCGTCGCCCATCGAGACGCACCCCGCTGAACATCGCCTTTCGCCGCCTCCTGCCCATGCACCTCAGCGTCCGCCGCGCCGACCAGCGCACCGTGAGGTCTTAGGACTTTCTTTACTGAACTTACGTTAGCTATTTCCATAATGTAGCTTTGTCTCCGTGTTCATGTACCTTTGTGTGTTTAGCTGTCTTCGTATTGTCATAAACGTTGTGTGTGTCTTTAACTACGGCGTCTCTCCGAGTCCATTTCATCTTCGCACTGCACGCGAACAAGCGTGACGATATAGTCCATCAATTCCTTTACATCTTAGCAATTCCTTTCTCTCAGGAAAATCGCAGACTTCTCATGGCATGTCATAAGGAACTGCTCAGAAACAATCATGTCTCGTAGCGCATATGTCCGTTCGGTCTTGGCCATCGCTTGCCAATGGTCGAAATACCCTATGATTCGACCAGCGAACTGTCGCCCAGCCCCGAGCATAAGATGCTTCGCATCTAAAACCCTTGTTGCAAGTACACCTCCAAGGCAGCAGGTACAGCCAGACGCACCTTTCCAAATTCGCTCTTTACGAGCGCCTGGTTCTCTTGCGAGTCGTGCTGGCGTACACGCGCGACCAGGTCTTCGAAAGGGAACACGTCCAGCACAAGGTTCTTCCTTGCCTTGAAGTGTCCTCGCCGCCTCTCGCCTTCCACCTCGATCTCATACTCGACCCGGCCGATGGACGAACCGGACCGATCTCACTCGCATGAGCCTAACCATTCTTCGAACGGTCGGTTGTCACATTGGCGTCCGGGCTTGTAGCGGACCAGGTTGTGGATGCGATTGAGGATGCCGTCCGAGTCCAAGTCACTCTCAAACACCAGCCCATATGCGTGCTGGCCACCCGAAGCGAAATCTTCTCTTTCTTTGACAGGGAGGGTCCCAGCCTGGGACAGGAGGACACATGGCTCCGAACAGCGAGGCGCACTCATAGAAACAAACGCGGTAATCGCCTGTGAGAGCATTTTTCGTCTTTCTCATGGTATCGGATAGCGTCTTGCAGCTGGTTCGAAAGTGCTCGGAATCACCGTCGAAGACCCCGGCTCCACGCAGGCCCTCCCACCACAGAGGTTCAAAACAGAAGATGGCGGTGAGAAGGTTGCAAGTCAGTATGTAGTTAAAACCACGACACAGTTGCAACACCTCAATTAACTGGTCCCTTCGTGATGTCTTCAGGCCATACGTTAACATGTCCGCCATCCGTAAGTTTCGGATCCCCATGTTGGCCTCGTTGCGTGGGGGGTAGAGCTGTTGATCCAGGAAATCGTTTTCGGCGTCGTCGAGCAGCATGTTTATGTCGTCATCGGTAGGGAAGGCTGACTTGACGCCACCGAACGGGGATTTCTTCCGAACACGCTTGGTGATGTCTTGTTGGGGTCAGCACTTCTTCCCAGTCGTCTGGGAGCAGTGTCGTTTTTGCCCGGGACAGGGCTTTCAGACATCCGGGCGGGGTCTTGCCCCAGAGACCACCGCCACCGTAAACACATAGTAAAAACACTGGGTCATACTGGTAATCACGAATGTACACAGAAACACAAATGTTACAGAATAGTTCCACACAGTCACACGCGCACACTATTGAAGCTCATTTGTACACAAGTTATTTGACCTCGTCACTTAGAGGCACCGCAATACAATCCTCCTCTTGGGGTGCATGTGTCCGCCATGTAAGGGTAGGGGGAACAACCTTTTGGGACTCGGGATGGCACAGACCATCTCCGCCCGGTCCGCGGATCATTTCCCGGAGTCGTCCGATTTCTCTTGATTTGAGAGCTCCAAAGGTGACCCCTCCCACGTTTTCCGACTTGGCCTTGAGTTTTCCCAGCCTAGCCTTTGCTGCGTTCGTCTTGAACGGCTTTGGGATTGTAGGCTGTAACACCACACTGAACACTGCACCGCTCATCGGTGTACCACAGGGCCATTGGACGATGTTTCACCATTCGTCAGGGTTGTCCATTGGCTGGTGGAGGGTCAGCACCCTGTGGTTCTTGTGGTCCATCGAACCGTTCCAGATGGTCGCAAAGAACGGGTAGGGTGTACTTTCAGTGTAGAATTTCTTGGTCTTGCCCGCCCATGAGTCCTCTCCGCGAGTGAGGGCAACAGGGGTACAACCAGGAGGGGGGGGGGGCGCCAGTCACAGGGTTGCCATCACGGAAGTCTTTTAGTTGATAGGCATCGTAGCAGTGGACGAGTCTGCTAAGCCACAGGGAGTGATCCCTCACCTCAACGATGTCGTCATTGTTCACCTCGTACAGTTTGCTGGTATGAGTGCATAAGAATGGACCAGCTGCATTGTTGGGTGGGTATCCGCTCGTATCCGTCTCCGCCCCATAGATGTCAGAGTTTCCTTCTGTAGTATACGTCACTGTGAATGGCTGGAACGCCTTGGGGCCTCGCCCAGGTACTTGTTTTACATGCACACATCTATGAGGGGAGTCGGGCAGATCTTGTCCAGGGGGGTCACCGTCTCGAGGTTGTAAACCTGTGGCTGCCATGTCCGCGGAGGCTTCAGCCGTTGGTGGATGCACACACCGGGCGCGGTGTAAAGAAGTCTGCCGCCCAGGAATTTCTCTAGCGCCAAGCGCAGCAGGTTGCCGAGGGTGGGGATCGTCTTTGCACCATAACCGAACAATGAGTCAAAAGTAGTCGGTCTCGCCTCGACCCATCACACAAATAAATGTCGAGTCGTCTTCTTCTGAAGTAGAGTACAGTGGCGAGCGTGATTAGGAATCAGCATCGTTGTGTTTCCTCCCAGACCTATATACAACGGTAATATCGTATTCTTGAAGCCCGAGGCTCCATCTGGCAAGGCGTCCCGACGGGTCTTTTAAGCTCGCCAGCCAGCAAAGTGAGTGGTGGTCGCTGACGGCACGCAACGGCCTTTCGTAGAGGTATGGTCTGAACTTGCTGATGGCCCATATAACTGCCAAACACTCTTTTTCTGTGGCGGAGTAGTTCTTTTTCAGCTTTTGATAGGGTGCGGCTGGCATAAGCTATCACTTTCTCTTCTCCGATTTTGCCATTTCACCAGCACTGCGCCGAGACCAAAATTGCTTGCATCTGTATGGACTTCCGTGTCCGCGGTTTCGTCAAAGTGGGGAAGAATCGGCGGGGCTTGCAAACGTTTCTTTAATTCATTAAAAGCTACCTCTTGTTCCGTACACCAAACGAATGATTCCTCCTCGTTTGTGAGTTTGGTTAGTGGTTCGGCAATTTACGAGAAGTATTCTATAAATGGCCTGTAGGAACGCATAGGCCCGAAAATCGATCTCTCGGCTTGGGGAATCCTGCGAAGGGCGCAGTCTTGTCGGGGTCCGGGCCAACACCTTCGGCGCTGATTACGTGTCCTAGGAAGCGAAGCTTTTCAAATCCAAACTGGCACTTTTCTGGTTTAATTGTCAAGCCGGCCGACTGGGTGGCCTGAAGCACTAACCGCAGTCTCTCTAGGTGCTGGTCAAACGTTGTAGAAAATACCACAACGTCGTCTAAATAGACTAAGCATGACTGCCATTACAGCCCCGCGAGGACACTGTCCATCATGCGCTGGAATGTCGCTGGCGCACAACAGAGGCCGAATGGGAGTATTTTAGACTCATACAGGCCGTCCGGTGTTACGAAAGCTGTTTTTTCACGGTCCCTTTCATGCACTTCAATTTGCCAATAGCCGCTTTTTTAAATCCAATGACGAGAAATATCTGGCGTGCCGTAGCCGATCCAATGTGTCATCGATACGCGGCAAGGGGTATACATCCCGCTTGATCGCGCTGTTCAGTTTCCGGTAGTCAACACAGAATCTCAATATGTTGTCCCTTTTTTTCAAAGAACTACCGGCGATCCATCCAACTACCGGCAAACCATCGCAGAGCCTCCATGTGGGTGGCAGGCTTCGGGTGGCCGGACATTTCACTCAGGAACACAGCTCCAGTGCGGCCGGCTAGTCGTGGGATACATGCGGGCATGCCGTCGGATCGAGGCACACTGAGCGTTTCCAGTAGGAAGTCGACAGCAGAGGAGCGGCGCAGGTTAGCGACCCTCCACCTGCAGCAGCTTGTAGTAGAACCAGGGAGCGTGGTGACGCAGCATCTTCCCTAAGCTCTTGCGCTTCACTGCTGCCAGGTTCGAGATTGTCGTGAGTGTCTCAATTGATTCACGCTCGCTGCCGTACAACCGAGCGACCTCGTTACGGCTCTGGAACACTTCCTGCTCCAAGCTTTGGTAACTACCCAGTTCCACGGTTGGATGGGCAGCGCGAAGGATGAGGCGTGAGTAACATCGCAACGGCACGTTTGGAGGGGGGGGCCGGAACATTGGGAAGGTACGATCTTGCGACCGGCGAGTTCGGCGCGCCGCACACGACGAGTGGTCCCAGCTAATTCGATCATGTCGTCGGTCGCCATCTTCTCGCGTACCTCACGATCAGCGGTAGACGTGGCTTCTACTTGCGAAATCGGGATGCCCAAGCCGGAATACTTCTCACGTTGCTGCACTGCTCGAAAGCCCGTCTGGTTGAGCACGGCCACAGGGTTCGGGAGCCGTGCACTCCAGACTGACACATGCCACAGGCCTCGCCACGGCCAAAGTTCTAGTCCTCCCAAGGCCGTCGGGATTGACACCAGCCGGAAGTCCTACTTCATGTTCGACATCATGCGGAACATGACATGATCCGCGAAGCCGAGCAGGTCCGTGGGGTCGGGCAAGGGACGCGCGAGGACGGAGAACACATTATCCACACGGATCAAGGACGCATCGGCGGAGGGGGGGGCGGGCAGCACTCCATGGCTCCCGCTGTTCTAGCAGCGGGGTCGTACGACAGGGGTATGCACGGGCTCGATCACCAATCTCGACACGAAGAAATTCGGTGCGTCCGCGGCGTAACGTAAATTTACTTTCGTTTGCCTCGGCACCAAGGGCATCATAACCGAGCATCACACTGCCAAGACGTCGAGATAGTGGTCACAGACAACCTGTGTGTCGTCGCCCCGTACGATCTGCCACGTATCCATCTTCCGGGTGAGGGCCATGTCTCTTGGCCGTCTCGCCCAGGACAGAATTCCAACCGCTGCCGACTGCGGAGGTAGAGCGCAGGCCGGACATCAGCCCACCGGTCACAGGGAAAATTACAGGGTCACAAATCCCCGGTGGTGTGCTCAACTTTGCGTGTCGGAACCCGTGCTCCAGCAAGTTTTCGAATAGGACCACGTTGTCTCTCTGCGATGGCAAGGCGCTTTAGACACAGATACACAAGGACACAGAGAAAGGAGGAAGAGCAAGCTGGCAACTGCCACCTGGAGGGGCACAACGCCTGCTTACTCCTTCGGGAGGGAAGAGATAGAGGAAAGGTAGATAAAAGGATAGAAATAGGAAAGAAGAGAGGGAAGTAAAGAAAAATTGGCGAAGACTTACGCAAGCATAAGTAAACAAGAAAAAAAATGAAAACGTCTATAAACGGGTTTCCAGGTCCGTTTGGTTCATAAAAGTCAGTAGAGCTCGATAGGCCTGGTCGCGTCGAGAAACACCACCTCTCGGAAAGAGGTAATCATCTATGATCGTGCACTTAAATCCCAGGAATTTATATTCCTTAATCAGGAAAGCACACTGCGTAGCAAATGCGGGACAGTGCACTATGAGATGCTGAAGTGTCTCATAGGTGCCACAAGCTGCGCACAATGGACTGTCCGCACGCCCTTGACGGTGTAAGCGTTCGCGCACCAACACGGAGCCGACTCTCAGATTATATAATAGTGCTCTGGAATGACGAGGCAAGCTAGGAACACGGGGAGCGAACGATCCATTCGAACACGCTGGTCTGGACAGATCGCAATTAAAGGTGACCATGCAACGGCCACTTCAGACTAAGTTGTGATCAAACCTGCGATTAAATGCACCCGTGTATGCTCGTCGGCGCGGTCGAGCCACGCCAGTCCACGCAACACTGCCGTCCCTACCCGCGCGAGAAAGAGAAAACTAAAGAAAAAATGCCCCCACCTCCCCGAAGGGAATCGTGAGGAAATGCGAATGCATTTCGCACGCGCTTCACTCCATTTATATATGGTGGTTGTGGTTCGAAGAAGGAAAAGGCGCCTAATTTCTGCAGCCCGGTCGGGAACACGGAACAGCGCCTTTTTTTTTTTTTGCTTTTTTTCTGGTTTTTTTTATTTGTTTTTTTTATTTTTCATTTTTTTTCTTTTTTTTATTTTTTAAATTTTTTTTTTCATATATAGCTCCGCCGAGCTCCCGCGATGCGAGCGCCCTCACGCACCAGAGCGCGCTCCTCCTCTCCACTCACTCTCCGCTGCTACACTCTCACCGCGGACAACGCCGCACGACGCCGGATGCCTGACATAGCCCGAATATGAAATGCATTCGCATTTAAAAAAGCAACGAGAATGACTTCAGAAACATGTAGCGGCTCGGCCGCTCCGCGCGGGAAAAAAAAAGAGAAACGGCAATGGCGTCGGGAAACTAACAACAACAACAAAACGAAACGTGGCTCCGCCCCTGCCCCTCAGGGCAACTCCGGAAAGGGCGACCCGCGAGCAGTGGCCGAGTGGCCCACTGGTCCGCTCGTCAGTTGATTTACGCTCTTCGCCGTGGCCAGTCGCGGCGGTTGTGTTAGCGTCGCTTGCGTGGAGTGGCCCGCTCGTCAGTTGATTTACGCTCTTCGCCGTGGCCAGTCGCGGCGGTTGTGTTAGCGTCGCTTGCGTGGAGTGGCCCGCTCGTCAGTTGATTTTCGCTCTTCGCCGTGGCCGGACGCGGCGGTTGTGCTAGCGTCGCTTGCGTGGAGTGGCCCGCTCGTCAGTTGATTTTCGCTCTTCGCCGTGGCCATACGCGGCGGTTGTGTTAGCGTCGCTTGCTTCGAGTGGCCCGCTCGTAAGTTGATTTTCGCTCTTCGCCGTGGCCATACGCGGCGGTTGTGTTAGCGTCGCTTGCTTCGAGTGGCCGAGTGGCCCGCTCGTCAGTTGATTTTCGCTCTTCGCCGTGGCCGGACGCGGCGGTTGTGCTAGCGTCGCTTGCGTGGAGGGCCCGCTCGTCAGTTGATTTTTGCTCTTCGCCGTGGCCATACGCGGCGGTTGTGTTAGCGTCGCTTGCTTCGAGTGGCCGAGTGGCCCCGCTCGTAACTTGATTTTCGCTCTTCGCCGTGGCCATACGCGGCGGTTGTGTTAGCGTCGCTTGGTTCGAGTGGCCCGCTGGTGAGTTGATTTTCCGCTCTTCGCAACGGTCAGACGCGGCGGTTGTGCTAGCGTCGCATGCGTGTAGTGGCCCGCTCGTCAGGTGATTTTTACTTTTCGCCGTGGCTAGACGCGGCGGTTGTGCTAGCGGCGCTTGCGTGGAGTGGCCCGCTCGTCAGTTAATTTTCGCGAGAGGCGCGTTTCTGGTAGGTTCTCGAGTGGTTCCAAGTGCAGTGATGGAAGTGCTGCTCCAATTGCTCCAAACTGCTCCAAAAGAGAAATGCTGCTCCATGCTGCTCCAAACTGGGATTTTTGTTAGTAATTGCTCCGAACCTGCTCCGAAATGGCACTGAGAGAATGAGAATGACGAAATATTACTGTTTGACCAACTCATAAGTCCCAAAGAAACTCAAAAGAATCTGTATACTATCATTCCAGTATGCCACTAGTGTGCGGCATTATCGTCTCTCATCTCATTTATGCAACAAGAACTGGCATATAAAGCATATAGCTCATCTGGCTGTTCTTTTTTTTTTTTTGCTAGATATGCAGGCTAGTGTGGTTAAATGTGAAAATGAGCAGGATTGCCGTTACCTCATACCGATTATCTACTGCTTATTTGGCAACAGTTATATGGGACTGTGGTTACTTCTAAACTGTGGCGCTTAGCTTTACTGGTTTGATTTGATTTCTGCCACAAATACCAGTATTTTAAATATATAGCTCATTTCACCGCACATTTTTGACAACCAGCCATCATTTTAATTATTTGCTTCTTGAAATATACATTGATTGTTGTCTGCGAAATATATTTCATAATAAATATTAATATTTACGAGTTGCTTCGGCAATGCTTTGAACTCCAATTGGTGTATGGAAAATTTTGTATGTGCTCCTAAAACACTTATGGCTGCTCCAGAGCGCTAATTTTCCTGCTCCAAAGTGTGCTCCAAAAAGTAAAAAGTCACTTCCATCACTGCAAGTGTGTGGTCAGGCGTGCTAGCAACTAACTCGCGGCCAAGACCCGCTGAGCATGCATCAATCAGATTCGCCTGTTACGGAACACGGTGTGGTCGCCCGCTCGTAATCGAATGGCGCCGAAGCAGCGCTAAAAGCGTGTTCAGTAGTTTCACGGCGTGAAGGGTCGGGCAGCTCGTTCGTCCTAGCCCTTCCCACTGCACAGACGCCCAGGCGCGTTTCTTATCCATTCGCACGCGTATGGACGTGTCGCGGTCCGTAGTCGCTGCTTGGTAGTCGAGATCGAGCGCGCCCAGCGTGTTTCTGAGACACTGGCAATGGAACGTGATGTGGTCTTCCAAAACTTGACACGCATCCCGCGTTTGTACAAGGTGTGGTCATCAAAAGCTGTTTGTTCTTGAATGAGTTCGGACACGTTAAGCGTCTTTGATCCTTGCACATTCTCGGGCTGTTCGACTTGGTGTTGCTGCAATATGCTCGCTCGTGGACGTGTTGAGAAGCGCGATTCGTGCTTCGGGCAGATTGGCAGGCTGTTATACGTGAAGTTGACCGCAGAGCTGCAGCTTTCGTTAGGAATAGTTCAAAAGACAAAGTCGGCGTGTTTAAACATAAGCGAATACTTGAACGTCGGTGCTTACTCTGTTGCTCCTCGCTGTCAAAGTGCCCCGCCTTCAAACTAGCACAGCACTTTTCCGTAGGTTTATCATTTCGGGAAACCACGGCAGCCGACTAGGATCCACACACATGTGCTTTCGCGAGGGCGTCTTTAGCAACGTTCACACTGACAATACGGAACTTAGCCATGACCATGTTCTTCAACAATGTCACTGGAAAGAACGAGAAGGCCGTCGCCTACACTCTTTAGAAAAAACATAGAAGAATATGTGCGACTTTCTGGAGAGTTCTCACTTGCCACGTATATAGGCACCCGACACTGACCAGGGGGGCGCGATGGAGCTCTTGTGGGACGCCTAAGCATTGACGGCACCGACCGCCAGGGATACCAAGAAAATGAAACGCTCGCTGAACACATAGACGCGCTCAAGTGTCTCCCTTTTGGGCATGTTTTCAACAAACGCTTTCTGAGTGCGTCCGTAATCACCCGTGACCACCTCCCCCCCATTTAAAAAAAAGTGCACATATGCCCTGGCGGGTCCGTTTTTGCTGCGTCTACTCGCCAGGTGAGCTAGGCTATGTAGTGGAGCGCCTATTTTATGCTGCGTCTACTCGCTAGGCTGTGTGTTGTGTGTTCTGGCGCTACCATCGGATCTCGTAAACTGCAGTGCCTATACGACACTTTTACGAAGCGCGGATCCTATCTTGGTGGGTCAGAGTCGACGCGCTCTAGGAGTGTACCCTGCACCTCATAGGAATAGTCGAATTACTCTGATGCGAAGGATGACAGAACCGATTCTGAAGGAGCCTGACGACTCTTGCCGGGAACACTCCTTCCTACGTGGGTCAAATGACACGCATCGAAGTGCCAAGAGACTCCAACATTTGAAGTCATTCATTTTACCCAAGCTGTATTTTTGGGAATCCTGAGGTATTCATTTTAGGCAAGTCCAATGATGCTAGCCGTCGTGCCCAGTGACTGCAAAAAAGTATAGTTCAATTTTAGCATTATTTAAATAAAACACGTTAAACCAACGCACCTTTTGCAGCAGAGTAATATAGAAAGCTCGAAAAAATGGTCTGTAATTTCTAGTTAAGCAGTTGAGGTATCCTTGCATTTACATACTTGTATGCATGAATATAGCCAACTAAACTGTGCGACAGTGCTGTGTAGAGTGCCATATGGTGGAAAATAAACTTCAAGAATCGGCATCATAGTTCCATATTTTTATTCTGACTATCAAAAATCAAGTTGGGACGGCTGGAGGCAGCAGACTTGTGACTTGCTATGTTATCGCTCCTGTTCAGCGTGAGGATCCATGAAAAATGGTATCTGGAAAGCAGAGCGTAACATTTGATGAGAAAACGAAATTTCAGCTAGAGTTCGCAAAACCTACCTACACAATAAATGATTTACAGAGACATATTCAAGGATCATAACAAATGCAAACAGGCATGGTAAGGAACCATGGGCCGTATTCACAAAACTCGCGAGCACATTATGACTTAAGAGAACAAAAGAGGAACATTTCTCCGTAAAGGGAACACTGAGTAGCATGCAAACAGGTCATCGGTCGACCTAAAGTTCCGTAAAGAGTTACCGTTAAAGTTGCTCTTTATTTACTCATCATCACCGTAGATCACTAAGTTCAGGGTTGCGTTTCTCCTTGAGTATGACGGCCTTGTGGTCCGTAAAGTGTAGAGTCGAGCAATGGTTGCCTTGCTGATCTTGCTGCAGAGGTTGTAGCTTGAAGTTGGAGAAGACGAGGTCTATGCACGTTCCCCTGTTTATTGTAGGGTGTTAATGATCGTACGAAGTGCACCGCAGAGCGCAACGTGAGATCATGTGCTGGACAAGCCAGTCGTCATTAATGATGTCGACGTTCAGTCCCCGGTGAGTACGAAGGTGTTGTTCTTGAACGTGGTCGCATAGTGCAGGATCGCCTTCTCGATGCACCTTTCCACTTTTCCTCGGGAGATGTTTGGAGCAAGGTACAATGTCATGATGATGATGTTACTGGTTTCAGTTGCCGAGAATGTTAAGGCGCAGTGTTCTCCGTTGTGGCTTTGGCTGGTCATGGGTAGGACGAGATCTACTGCGGTTTGCGGTCGTTTGACATAGATCCCGACACCTCCAGCGGGGCGGTCCGCTTCCTCTGTGCAGACCATCACATCGTATCCGTTGATGGTGAGTCTTGCGGTGTTCCATGTTTCGGTAAGGCTGAGCACATCCACTTCAATTAGTACGGAATCGCTTTCGGTGTCGCTTACATGCTCGTTAGGGCATCGGGTGCTGAGCAGGGCTATGGTGAACCGCGTTTCTGGGTTCACATATTCTTGGAACGCGCGGAAGTACTCTTGCGTGATAGTGGCCAACCCGTGTTTGTCGAGCCGTTCTAACTCGTCCACGATGTTCCTGTCAACGTTGCTTTCTTTGAGGTAGAAATGGTGGTCTCCGGTGGTGTTGGTCAGGTAGAGATGTCCAAGGTGCAGCGGCTGACCGTCGCGTACACGAACTTTCACGGGTGCGTTTTTCTGTACTCGTACACGATAGACGAGTACGTTCCTCCCTGCGTTTTCTGCACCGTTATGGCCCTGGCCTGCACGAGGGGAAACTGTCTTCGTTTGCACGCAACGCCCGTCTTGCGGTCGATGGTTAGTGTGACCGCTCGAGGTTCGATGCGTAGCCTATCCAGGAACTTTCCACATCGTATCCGTTTCGTACGGCTTCGCTCACCGCTTGGCGAGAACGGAGACGGGTGAGCTTCCCCGTCGTGGGTACATTGAACTGCAGCCAGAGGCGGTTTCGGCACGCGTCACCACTGCCGTCTTCTAACCCTCCTTTTTCTTCGTCTTGGTCCATCACTCCTCGTTCGCACATCTTAAGCGTTCCCACCGCACCGTTGAAAAGCATATCGATGACGTCGATGTTGGCGTTAATCACGCACGTCTTGTCCGGTACCAGCAGGATCTGTCTGGGGAGGTTGGCGAACTCAGCGTGGGACGTCTGGGCCACCTCCCTTGCCGTGTGCATGGCTTCTTGCGTTGCACAACCAAGGCAGATATCCTGGGCGCGTAGCCGCGCGACTTAGTATTGATGTTGGTTGTGGGTTGCCACGAAGGTGTTGACCTCTTCGTTGGGGTAGAAGAGGCGCACCGCCGATGGTGCACCTCATCCGCCGTGACGAATCGGCTCTCCTATGCGTACATATTACTACGCGAGCGGCCTCCTGTCGCCGACCTTGGTGAGTAGGGTGGAGAAGAACGCGTCGGCTTGCCTGACCACCTGGACGAGTGGACGTATTCGAGGTAATGTCATTTCATGGTGCAGCCAAGGCTCCTCCCGTTTCCCGGCACCGCTTGTAGATCTCGCTGGCGCGCTGTCGGGGGGGGCAGTTGTCTCAGGTCTCCGCGCAGGATCATGTCGAGGCCTCCGAACGGCTGGTCAAGCTTTTGCGTGATCTGACGGAGGCGGCAGCCGACTGCGTTTAGGCTGTCGGCAGGGATCATGCTCACCTCGTCTATGATGACGCGCTTTACGTGGCGGAAGGCCATGCGGAACGTGTTTAGCTCGCTGGCACTGAAGCCTCGGTCCTTGTTGGGGCCGGCGGTCTTCCGAGGGAGCTTGAATTCCGCGTGCACCGTGGTTCCGTCCCACCGCCACGGCCGCCTTTCCGGTGTTTGCGCAGATGACGAACGGGTTGTAGCCGGTGTTGTCCGTGTTGCTGTAGTGGCTTAGAGATCCATTACCAGGCGGAGGACGAACGTCTTGCCGCAATCAGCCGGTCCGGTGAAGAAGACGCGCAAAGGAGGCGCTGACAGCGTTGTTTGGCGGTGGATGATTTCTCGGAGGAGTTCGTGCTGTGCGGCGTTGGTCATGCGCATAAGCTTGGCGTATGCACTTGCGTCTTTGATCAGGCCCACCAAGCCTTCGCTCGGGATGAGGTTGGCGTCTTCGTGTTGCGGGTTGGACGATCGCGGTAGCGGCAAGATGATACCAGGTCTTCCCGTTGGTGTGTTGTTCAATCAGTTCCACCACAATGTCATCGTCGTTGGCGGCTTGTACTCACGGTGTTTCGCAGTGATCAGCTCCTTGTTGTTTTCGTAGAGCTTTTGATACCGGTTGTTGTCGAGCACGTCCACGGCCTCGCTTCGGAACGGCACGTAGAGGAGCACCTTCTCTCGCATGTAGTCTGTCCGGCTTGTTGATCGAGCAGTGGCGGTAGCTGATGACCACGCCGTGGTCGCGGAGGACGTAGTTTTTGCCCGGCATGCGCATGTCCCGCCTGTGCTTGTTGGCAAAGTCCGCCAGGCAGACGTCCATTTCGCGCGGCCTGGCCTCGTACTTCTCGATAATGTTGAGTTTCCAGACGTCCGTGGATGTGCGCTGAGCCTGGCCAGCGCGTGCTTCGTCTTGCGCGCCCGCACGCGTTCCTCGGGAAAGCACGTGGGCATAAGCGTGCGCAGGGTTCCCCTTCAGGGGGGGGCGAAGGTTCATCGCAGTGCCCCCCTCCCTATTAAGTCAATGTAAGGGGCAGACTTCGCGCCCCCCCTATCTTAGGTGATTTGACGGGGCGGCCGCCCCCCTGCCCCCCTCGTGCGCACGCCTATGCACGTGGGGATGTCCGTCCCGCCTATTCTAGGGTATTTCCTGCCTGAGGAGGGACCATGCCGCCTCTTGCGCCGACATATCCATTCCCTTGAGCATGTGGACGCGCAGCAGCGCAGCGCAGTCCATGTCGGGGTTCTCGCCGAGGATCTGCACGAACGCCGTGTGGAGGTTGGGCATGCCGCGGTCCGCCTTGTTTACGTAGTCTACCACGTACATGGTGCAGGCGTAATGGTCCAGGAACACCTGCACGTCCGTGTTGGAGTTGATCACCGTTCAAATCCACGGGTTGAAGGCGTTGGCGAACTTTTGCTTGGGGGCGCGCTTGCGCATCACGCACGGCCGCGCAACCCTCGCTCTCAGGATGTCCATGTAGTCCTTCGCGGAGTTGACGGTGAACGTTGCCAGGAACTCTTCCAAGGATCGTGTCGAACATGCGGTGCGTGTAGATAGCGCACGCCACGGGATCGTTGTTGACGAGGTGCACACGCTGGTGTGCGTTGAGCTCTTCCAGCGCGCGGGCGCGGCCGTCTCGTCCCACTCGCAGGCGTTCCAGCGTTTCCAGGAGCCGCTGCCAGTGGTTTTCGGAGGTGGAGAGCGTGAGGCTTACCCGGCTGGCGGATCGTGGCAAAGAGCTCCTTGCGGCGGTCTTGCCAGTACTGCACCGTGTTGGGGATGCCACGCATGAACGCCAGGTGGCGGTTGAGCACTTCTTCCAGGAACTCGCGCCCGCCGCTCTCCAGTTACTGTCGCGTGAACGAGCTGGTGGTGGCGTTTGTCCGGGACGTCATCGTCGGGCATGTTGTGCCGCATCACCTTCATGGCCATGAACAGCACGCGTTCCGCGAACACTCCACGGCGGTCAGTTCTGCGGATCTCGCTGCTCGCCCTGGTGAACGGCGTGGGACGGGGACCCGAGATTACGCGCGGAACGCCTAGGTGGATTCGCGGGAAGGCGAGCTCTTCTGCGTACTCGTCAAAGGGCAGAGAGATGAGAACCTTGCCTTCGCCCGGAGCCAAGTGGATTCTGTACGTGCCGTTGAGCAAACCTTGCAGTTCCATTAGTGTTTCACCAGTGCGAATGCCAATGGGAACGTCGTCGTAAATCATCGTGTGGCTCATGCCGTTGAGCGCAATGACGATTTGCATGGGGTCGTCGCGGTCCGTGATCTCTGGCACGGATTTTTGAGCCACGGATTTTTTATCTTTGAGCATTGTACATTAAAGTATCGCAGATAACGGGATAAATTGAATAAATACAAATGTCACACGTAGTTGTGAAATGTTTTAAAAATTGAAAACCACCATATTTTGCATGGAGTGCAACATACATGACATATTGAGGAAGCATGGATGTATGCACAGTGAAACGAAGTTGCATTAGGTGGCACAGTACAAGCTAACTTCCTTGTGACAATTGCACACACCCGTGACGCCAACACATCTACTCCTTTTGTATATTTGCGTAGGCTCGGCATAGGAGAATGTAAAAAAGCTCCTGCTCTTTCTGAACCGGTAGATCATCCCGTAGTTCAACACGTAAAATCACTTCTATGATATACATTCCTGCTCAATGAGTGATATCATGGAACGACCATTTTTCACTGCTACCGTTCTACATGGTATGCATTTCAGAGTTGAGCGGTACATGTGAAAGCAACCTGTGAAGATATGCTTGACAGACTGGTACTTAAGTGTCGCTTTAGTCAGAAACAGGGACATTTCACTGTGTACAAAAATAAAAATGAGTTATTATTTACAAGGACCCCCCCCCCCCCCAAAATATATATATCCTCCTCAGACCCCAGCAAATTTGTGGCCACACAGGTGAAATTAAAACCGATTTTTGGAATGCACACACGTACTTTATTACACGAGAAAAAAAATTTGCACCTCTACGGCAAACAGCTTTTGCACACCAGTGTGTGCATTATAATGCACACTGGGTCTCAATGCGCAGGAAACGAGTAACACTCGCCTATAACAAAATTTTACATTTGCTCGTGAAAAGCACTCTTCTTTGTTGTGAAAGTAGTTTGTAGCATTTTCGCGCAGATGTGATGCACAGGAAGATGCTACACCGGAACTATGTTCACTGAGAACATCCTGAGTTTCGGCATCTCGAGGAAAATACCTGATTTACAAGCTATCGCATGTGGCTTGCTCACGCAGTTCTTAGCTCAGTAGGCACCTTGGCTTTCAGCCGCTTTTGGTGTGGCGCAAGTTCAAATTCGGCACCACACTTGTTTTTCGACACTAGGTAATGGGCACAGAACAGCCTCATCATCAGCCAATTAGAGGTCCGAGGGGTCATTGCTGGTTATTTTCTCGAGAAAACGTTCCGCCTTTTCATCAAAGATTCTTAGATGAAACAAACTCCAAAGCTTAACGCCAAAAAACTGAATACCAACCGCATGAGACTGCCATGAGTACGCACGCCAAAGCACATATTGAGACCGAGTGTGCATTATAATAATGCACATCTTGAAGAAAACGGCTTCTGATTACAAAAATACTCGCCTGTAAGGTTACTTGACGCACGAAAATCCTTCCTAGACCCTTCCTAAGTAGACTGAAACAACAATTAAAATTTTTGACTGCGTGATTATTGAATAATTTGGGACTTTGTTGGACGCTGTTGGTAGAACGTCGAAGACGAGAATTCCGCCATGTTTCAAAGCGGGAAAACATAGCTTACACTGTAGTGTGCTTCCTGTAATGCTGACCAGATGACACCACATCATCGATAATCCGATTGCACCAAGAATTTTGACTTTAATAGTGGAGCGAATTTACAAAACCAGAAAAGAACAAATGTACACTTGTAATGTACGCGGGGTCTGAAGAGGATATATATCTATCTATATATATATATATATATAAACGAGGACGTTAAGGCCAAGGTGATGGTGGCGCCGGTGACGGTGCTACGGGCACGGCATGGCCAGGCACAAGGGCACCCACTAGGAGTTCGAGGGATCTCCCGGTGCGTTCTTGGGCCGAACACAAGCCCCTCACCTCCTCCATATGTTCCCGATGGTGCTGTGAGGGAAAAATCGTTTACTGCATTTTTCTATTCCATGCAAACGTATCGTTTGCAATAACTGCTGGACGTGCAGAACGTTAAAGCAGACAAGAAAGCAACGGGATACCACGTGTTTCATAAGAACATGATGGATTCAAGTATTCGTCGACCACGTGGAGTAAATATTGCGTTATTAAAAAAAAACAATGCTCACCTTGTACGGTGCATTGATCTATTGCACAGCGAAACCACACGACGTCTTGTTTGAGGTGTTTGACTTTTGAGTTTTATTTTTAATCAATCATGGAACCCTGAACCAGTTCTTGTTAATCTTGAGACAATCACTTTAAATTAACATCACAGTTACTGATGTGCTCGTGTGTGGGCCATTTGTCATTAAGGGAATACTAAAATACAATATGGAAAGGAAGGTAACCTGTGGGATATGCTGGCATAGACATACACATGTCATCTACAAAACGTTAACGGGTAGCATGGCTTAGAACACATTTAAAACCAATTTTAGTGTGCGTTTCGTTCTAATGCACGTCAAATTCTCCGCCTCACAACACGGACATAAACTTGGTTATAAGGCAGGCAACACTACTGACATTCACTGTCTATGTTCCCGAGAAAAATTGTTTCTTAACAGATGTTCTCAGCAGCTTAAATACGTTTTTCATGCCTGCTACATTGAATTGCTGTGTTGGCTGACTGCAGTAGTGTGTCAGACATGCAACAATGCAAACGTCCCATGTCTAGCTAAGCTGCAACTCGTAGGAAGCTCTGTAAGGAAAAGTGTCTCAAACACGAGATGTAAATATCCGCCATGCAATGACCACCTTATATCTGTGTTTTCCGTCACCACGATCTTAACCATTCTTCTGCAGTGTTACATTATGTGTCAATATTACTCACCCCTCTGCACAAAAATGTAATGATCATCATCCTAGCTGCACAAAATGCATCATTGTCCAATAAACATGTCTGTCACAGGCAGAGAACGAAAATTTTTTCTTATTCTGTCACTACAAACGAACGTTTGCCAACTGTCTCTACTGTGTAGGACTTTGCTATATTTGCGTTTGTCCATTCTTTCACCATAATCTATTCACGCCTTATTAGAGCATGTTGATTATTGTCACATTGCTTGTTTTTAGCTATGCCAGCTGTAAGCGGCAAAGACCAACAAGCAATGTAATCTCCTTTGACAAGTGGTTCTAACGTAGGACCTACTTGTTGTGCCTCTGCCTTCGTCTCCTCCAGAACCCGCAGTTGCCTCGAGCACTCCTCCGACACCCTGGCAAACCGCCTCAGGAGGAGGCGAACCGCGACGGTGCGGCCCTGGTCGTCCATAGGAAATGAATGGGGAGCACATTGTTATAAGCTACAGATACGCTTTATTTGGTCATTATCATAGATGCGAAGTGCCATGTGCATGGGCAATGCAGAGTAAGGGCTGATTCACACCGGCGAGTGGTCGCGCGACCAAGTTAGTCGCTTTGCGACTGGCCGCACAGTAGCTGGGGCTAGAAGCCAACACGGCAGCACCCATGCAGACGCGACCGCCCGCTTCGATCCGAAATCGCGGTTGCTATTCGCCCAATCTCTTCACAGCAATGAATAAATGGCGAAATGAGCGATCGCTTCTTGTCATCTCACGCTGGGGACGAAGCATCAGGTATGTTCTGTCTTTTTTATTGAGATTACCTGTGTTCTTTAGCCACGCCTGCTAAGCCTTGTCTCCAAGAATTTGAGAATGAATCATGGAAACACTGCAAATTACCGACGAATACATTGTAACAAAACAGCTAGTTGGGCGAGTTGGTGCGTATTCATATTTGAAGATAAACAGCGCACAGTAAAAAACGAAGACAAGAAGAGAAGGGATCGACACACACAGCGCTGCACTCACAACTGGAAGTTTATTCAGAAGAAACAAACGCTTAAAAGGAAATACATTGCTCTCGAAGCTTCAGGACGTAAATATAAAGCAAACAAATGCGTAGGTTGCGAACTTACGGGCCACACAACGCAGGACGACGACGTGATACGTTCGATGCCGGAAGGAAACTGCATAAACAGGTGTCGCCATGTTGACCTTTCCGGCGCTGCCGTCTGCTTGCTTTCGCTCGCGTGCGCGAAGACGGACGCCGAGCAGACGACGCGATGCGACGCGACGGCAGTAGGCGAGCGCAATAAAAAAAAAAGCTATGGGCTCGGTGTAAAACAAAAGCTGACATCACTTTTTGGGCTTCGCTGATTGATTCTAGCCGTCCTGCGACTGCAGTCGCGCGACTGAAAACTCGCGCAACGAGCGACTGAGTCAAAGCAGTCGCTTTGCGACCAAAGCGACTGTTTGCGATCGTTTGCAAGCAGTCGCAAAGCTACTAACGTGGTCGCGCGACCGGTCGCCGGTGTGAACCAGCCTTAAAAGGAACCGAATAGGACATCATGAGCAAAGGCAAATTAAGGGAGTACCGCAAGTACAATCAATATTCAAGCAAATGTGACGGCGATTTATCCACGGTAATTTCCTTGCATCTTTTACATATACTACTTTACGTAGGCTGCACCGAATGAACATTTATTTCAATTAGATCAAGGCATACTTTAATAAATGAGACACCCACGTTCGGTATGCAAGCTTTTAACATGAGCGCCTTCAGGTGCTATAACGAATTTGTATTTCAAGAACGGTGTAAGTGCCTCACGTGCAATGCCGCTGGTGCCCTGGTGGCTCCCAATAGACACGCACGGCCGTTGTTCAAGGTCCCGGTGTTAGGCAGGTTGCGGTGTCGGAGCAGGCCGCGTTGGGAAGGCGTGAGCAGCGGCTGCCCCTCGGCCCTTGGCTGGTTGTCCTGCAATACATAGTGAACACGCCATCTTCAGTGTTACGGCCACTTGCGTGTGACTTCATTATTACGACTATTGAACTTGTCAACTGCTTGCCCAGTCTGCAACTTCCTATTCCATGTATGGCATACTACGTCTCGTGGAACATACTCTATCCCCTGCAGAAAAAAGGAAATCATCTAACATGTGGCTCATTACTAACTGCGTGTTTCGTGACAAAACTTCTCTCGTACAACTATACACTGGTCTCAAGAAATCATAATTTTTTTCTTGCGAGATTTCCGAAGGTGCACATCACAAATATAACACGCTTGAATGTTTTCATCACCCGATCAAAAAACGCGGCACCATACGTCATTTCAATTTTGCAGCACCCTTCCACCGAGACACTTGGAAACAACAAGGCCCTCAATGCCTTCGAGCCATCCTCTTCCCTTCCTCTTGCAAAGGCATAAAAAATGTGGACATACATTCCACAGTCTGCTTCAAGACATGTGCTCACCTCACCTCCCTCTGCTCCCTGGCACGCTTACGGCCTTTCGTAGCACAGCCGCCCCCAATACTTGCGCTAGAGCCCGACCGCTTTCACAGCCGGTCCCAACGCATTGAGCGCTGGTGCTACTTCGGACCACAAAGCTGCTGTAGCGAGGAACTGGAGAAAGATGTGAAGGTGGCCGACGTGGCCGTGTCGATCTCGCCACTTTATTGAGATGCTAAGCGGAGCGGTGGCGGCTGCCGGCGTCCAGTCCGCCAGGAGCGTGAGCTCGTTTTTTTGTGGCACACCTCGAGCAGCGCGAGACGCGCGCCGCGGTGGCTGGTAAAATGACGATGATGATAAATGGCGCTCATGATGACACTACATTGCCTTACGAGCAGCACCCATACTTGGTGAGAAACAAGCAGCGTTTCTCCCGAAGTGTGGGTGCTGCTCCATAAACTCAGTTAGTAGAATAGCACCTCTCCGACGTCGGTGAGGTGGCCAAGCTTTGGTATAAAGGAACCTTTGCCGTTAACTCGAAACATGCATCTCAGGCTTCCTATTCGCAGGATGCACTGTTAGAAGCCTCAATTCTTTTTAGTTGGCTCATCGCGTGAGAACCCAATGTGTCCGCAAATTTTTCGAACTGCGCGGACAGGTCAGTATCGTATACAGCGCATATTTTGTACCTCCACACACTTAAGCAGTCAATGAGGCACACTGGGGCTCACACATGGCTACTTTACTTTTGCGGAATCACCCTTGGATATTTTTATCTGGTCTACAATCTCTACCACCTTTATTGGTAGTCGGTTGTCCTCCACGGTCGTGCGGAGGGTGGACATGCGCATGTTGGAGAATTAGTGGCCGGGAGCCAAAGCGAAGAACATGTCCATGGCGGACACTATGGGAAACGTGCAGCACCTACAGGGGGCGCAGCAGTGCACTGCACCTTTGCGCCGCCAGCGCCGCGAGTGGCGACTTGCGGCCACTTCAGTTTCAACTGGCGTGCTACGAATCGTCGTCTCTCCGTCAGCTACGCCCGTGTTGTATGCAAGTGCGTGTGCGCGAAGGTGGCAGGTTTGATAAAACGGGCAGGCTTCCAGAAAGTTAGCAGTGCTTGATTCTTTTGGGGCACCAAACGAAGAGAAAGGACATAAATTTACGGAATCAATCATGTTTTCAATGTAACGTAGCACAGACGCGCGACAGATTGTTTTGAAATGGCGATTCGTGGGGCCGGCCGGCGTAAAGCTCGAAGCATAGACCGTCACCATCGATGTTCGTAAGCATTATTTCTTGCCATTTTGCCTGATTATTGTTGAGTAAACGATGACATTTGTGTCTGACATGTGTTCAACCCTTTGCAATGCGCGCAAGTAATACGTACGGTCGCCGTACTGCATGTGTTGCATTTAGTAATGCGTGGCATTTGCGAGAAGTTTTCTGTGAAGTAGTTCAGCTCCATTTGTAGACGTTTCTCGGGCTGCATGTGTCCTTGAGTAAATTTGCCACGTGCCAGCTTTGCACCCGACATCTCAGCTGCCACGTAGCGCAATAGAACGGCGTGGCCCGGCTTCGCTTGCACGCACAGTACCTGGGGAGTAAATTTTGAAATTCTGGCCGTCTGCGCGCATTTTTCCTGGCATGCGGGACTTCTTCCTTAATGTTACTGTTTACGAACTGCGATACGGCGGAGAAACAGCAGCAGCGTACGCGGAAGAATTGCTGGATCTGTCGATTGCTTTCCCCCCAACGAACTGTGACTCGAGATCACTAATATCAGTTAACTTGCGTGGAGAGTAAATTCACAGCGAACTAGCTACAGCACGTTCTTCATAAACGTGCCCGCGGGATCACTTCGCTTCACGCGGCGTGCACTAATAATAATAATATGTGGGGTTTTACGTCCCAAAACCACGATATGATTATGAGAGACGCCGTAGTGGAGGGCTCAGGAAATTTTGACCATCTGGTGTTCTTTAACGTGCACTGACATCGCACAGTACACGGGCCTCTACCATTTTGCCTCCATCGAAATGCGACCGCCGCGGCCGGGATCGAACCCGCGACCTTCGGATCAGCAGCCGAGCACCGTAGCCACTGATCCACCGAGGCGGACCGTACACTAATCCAGTGTTCCCGCCGGTTTCTGAAGCACAGTCACGGCGCATAACTGAAAAACTTTGTTCCAGGTGCGTAGTTCTTATAGTTACTGAGACAGTTTACGACACAGCAATTCATACGCGACATTGCGAAGCACCGCTAACAACCCGACACGGCTGCTCTCATGGGTCGGCTGCTGCACGGAGCACGCCAATTCGTTTCGTTCACTCCCGCACCGCGGCGCCACCGCCTCAGTGCACGTTCCCCATAGCAGTGACTTCATGTGTGCCTAGATTGGCTCCCGTGGCATTCCCTGCAGAGGGCGCCGTTTTTACGTCAGATGAGCAGCGAAGAAATGTCTGGCCTTGAGAAACTGTTGCACGATCTGCCACCGAGATTGCCTTTCGCTTCCCATCTGCTTCCTATCTGAATGCGTATCGTGTGTTACAATGTTTTGCATCCTATGCATTGTATCTCTGCACCTTCAAGAATAACAGGACCTCTGTGTTATCTCCAGAAGCCTGCCTAATCACAACAGGTACAGGCGAAAGTAATGTCTACGAATTTTTTCTGAACGCTTCCAACATACATGACACAAAAATATATCTATCCGTGTTAAGACTCAAAATCAAATTGCCGGCAACATATCTGAATATTTTTAGTAATTTGCTATTCAAGTAGAAATTCACATGCCGGTCTGCGGTACACAAAAATATTCTTTATTACTGGGGCTACTTCTGACCCCAAAACTGGTTCACCTTTCTCGTTGTTCGCAAAGATCACAACGAGACAAGTATGGGGCCTTAAGAATGGGCATGCTGCGGGGTGTGGAGTGCATGGCGCGTACATTGTGCTTATAGTTAGCCTGAAACACAGGCACAATAGAGGCACACAATTTATTGAAGGTGCTTGCCAAGCCACTCTGCACGTGTCTGTTGTGTCCAAGCAAAGGCAAATCCTAGATGCATGATATAAGTTAGTGATCTGACGGCATTAGGTTCTTGTCGGCGAGACTGCCGTGTGTTGACGCGGCAATTCGGCCGCACGAAATCTCCCGGCAAGCGCCGATAAAGGCAAATCCCGAGGAAAAGGTTTGGCACTCTGAATTGTAGCTATTGCTTCATTCATTCAGCACATTCTAGACGACAAATCAGGCACGTGCAAGTGCGTGTGTTTTTGATAAGGCATCGCATATTTGGATTCTTCGACTGCGCAAAAATATTCAGAACTTGACATCCAAGCTCGAGTATTTCTTTCAAGTGATTGATGTGCATTATCCACTTGTGCAACAAAAGTACTAATGAGAACATGCAAGGATAGCTGCTTCTGTTGTCATGTTGCCTCTTCACGCAGTCCTTTGGAAGTCGTTCACTTTGACAGTTGGCTTCTGCCGAACAAGCTGAAGCGATATGTAGAAAGCGTAAAAGCGCCTCCCCAAGTCCCCCCATAGCAGAGGCCAGCATATAGTTGGTTACATCGGGTCCAGTCATGTCCTTGAATGTGGATCCCCGCCACAGAGGCCAAACCATTTCACCCGTTACTGTTTATTAGTATGTGTTTATTAGTATTAGTAAGTGTCATTCACTTTGATGAAGCACACAGTTGGCTGCTGCCGAAAGAGCTGAAGTTAGACTGCTGTACCTAGAAGTAGCGCTCCTTGGCTGCTCTTCAGGCTCAAACATTTAAGCATTTTCCGACCTTGGAAACAGACTAGGCTGCACCAACCGCACCTTTCGCGCAAGCTCCAGTCCAAATAGTAGAGCGTCTATCACCGGAATAGATCCTGTGAAAGCTGCAGAGGGCCCACGTAGGTTTTCGGCTTCGCGGCAAGATCCCCGTCGTTGGCTTCCATGCTTCTGCAGACGGGGTCGTCGTGCTCTGCTAGAATCAGTAGATTTAGAAACGACAACAATTGGGTGTTCATTGGCTCCTACACCTTCTAACGGGTCTCTTGGTAGATTGTAGAGAGGCGGCGAATATCCATACCTGCCCTGCCATTGCGAATAGTTATGATGAGTGCAATGTATGTGAAGGAGGTCAATGTTCAGCGCGGTTACTTCTGGCCGATGTTCGAAAAAAGCTAAATCTGTTGCGACAGTAAAGTGTGCCACTTAGGTTGAAGTGCCGGACGTGCTAAAAGCAGATTGTCAGAGCCTACACGTCAAGCGGAGTCCAGAAGTACGTGCAGAATCGACAAAACGACTTTCTCCTTCAGGTTTTTTTTCTCTTTTTGCTTTGAAGCAAGTACTCTCATTCAGAGGCTGCTTTTGTCGCTCTTTGTCGTTTTGTTGCTCCCAGTTCGAGTTTAAGTGCGCACCCCGTGTAAGAGGTACCTCGCTCATCATGCGTAGAGTGATGGTTACAATGACGGGTGAAAACACCACTGCAATTTTTGAAAGTATTTGCTGTGTTTGCGTGCACTCACTGCAGCTGGACGTAGCAAAAGCAAATATGGAGTTTTCGAGATGCGACAGTAGCGCGCAAAAAGACATCATAGCCAGTAGACGCAGCAAGATCGGGCCTGGTAGTCCATTTTTTGGAAGATCACGCCTCTACTGAAAAGGTGCGCAGAAGGGAGACACCTGAGCGCGTCGATGTGCTTTGGTAAATTCTCATTTCTTAGGTATTGCCACGCATGCTACTTTGATGTATGCGGATTTCACCCGCAAATACTTCAGAACGCTCGCCGCAGACCACACCGCTGTGTTTAGTTAAGAATGTTCCTGATTTTCTAAGATCATTCCGTTAAGATTACACCCAGGACGATAATAGTCTAGTTTACTTAAATTAGGTTGCCACCAGCGGATTGCACATGTATAAAAGCCGTCCGCTTCCACGCTTGTCCAATTTTAGCTACGGCCGACGCTCTATTAGCCGTTATCGTGGATTGCTGTAGTTGGAGTTGTCGCGAAAGTTCGCCCAAAGAAAGAGTTTTGCCTTGCACACGCCGACTGGGGCTTTCGTGAACGTCGCGGGACCACGTGACATCTGGTGGAGATGCTGTTCGTTCATGTTCCGGGCAACCCCCTGTCAGGCCTCGAAAACCGACACCATCGGAGCGACAATCGAGCCAGCCGCCGACTAAAAGCCGCAGGCCGTCAGTGCTTCCTCATGTGGATCACCGACATCGTTCGTGAGGAAGCGCGACAATCGCTGGAAATTCCCGAACCTCCGGAGCCTCATTCGAAAGTTATGAGCGACGTCGCTGCAGTGGGTTGTAACACTCCCACTGCCGCCCACGTGAAGACGCCTAACCGCAGAAGTTCCGCTGCCAGACAGCACCGCGGCGACCACCGACGTCGTACCGCCCGCGTGCCGGTTAGCGAAACGCGCCGAGGAATGCCGACGTTTGGCGCGCCCCTGAGAGCGAGGTGAACTGCCGCGAGACAATCCGCCGCATCTGACCGCCTCGACTGCCGTTTCACCTCAATCAGGGCGCTTCATCACACCTCAGCGCCGACAGCACACCGGCACCATACGTTGACGTGACGTGACAAATTATGTAGTCATAAAACGAGAGACAACTAACGCTCACTGAGCGACAGAGAGCCAGCTTCTAGTGAGCGAGAGAGAATCGCCGCTAACTGAGCCATTCAGTCGGCTTAGTGAGCCGTCTCCTAAAAGACCGCGACTCAGATTTACTGAGCCACGGATCACTCGTTCTTTTAAAAGAGCCGCACAAAAGATCTGGCTCGCTCCTGAGCGACCCGTCTCTACAGTCGTCAGTTCATTTTCGCTCTTCGCCGTGGCCAGACGCGGCGGTTGTTCTAGCGTCGCTTGCGTGGAAGTGGCCCGATCGTCAGTTGATTTTCACTTTGCGCTGTGGCCAGACGCGGCGGTTGTGCTAGCGTGGCTTGCGCGAAGTGGCCGAGTTGCCCGCTCGTCAGTTGATCCGCTATTCCATGCTAGCAGATCTCTCCGAAGCGTCCACAAAAGCTTTACTGACATTTTTCAACATGATATGG
>JALIZH010029627.1:0-40183 GCA_030522465.1 Rhipicephalus appendiculatus | reverse complement strand
CTTGTTTACTAGCACAATCGCACAGTGAAAGCAGCATTTAGTAGATATATTACACACTATTCTCTTTTATCTATTCATTTGTTCATTATCATTCAAAATATTTCAAATCCTAAACTAAATATAAAACTACCACATCCTGGCCAATCCCCCAGAGTGGGTATGTGCCATGTTCTTTAAAGGCCAAAACAAAACAAAAACTAATAAGAAGGCAAACTCGTAGGATTGCGCTTTAATTCCATTATTTCAGTTTCTCTTAAGATTTGCTGTTTGGTGTGAGCGTACGAATAAACAACTTCAATCTTTCCTATACAAATTTGCTTTTCTGTTTTTGTTTGATCATTAGTTCTTACTATACATACCTGAATTGGCATATCAACAATGCTGGACCAATATTTTTTCCATCTGTGGTACGAACCACAGATGCAAGACAACTTATGAGACGTATTTCATATCTCACCGCGTGAACTAAATACAGGGCGCAATCATAACCACTTGGCGCACAATCTCCGCATTCGTAGCCTCGTATGCAATCTGAGCGGAAGCTATGATTGTAGCTCGGCTTTCAAGTACGTGGCATACAAGCCTTGACCGAGCAAGCTTTGAGCTGAAAGCGCATTATCAAGGACATAGGAAAACAACACCAGCATACGGCAAGAAGTACGAATGTGCTTATCTGGGTAGCAGTTTCGTCTTTTCGGTGTCCATTGTACACCGGCTGGACAGGTGCTAGAAAGTTGTCTCGCCCCGGGAGCCATGCGTTCAAGTATGGGCAGCTTATCGAATGTTATCTTTTATTCTATTCATATTGTATGTGCGGCGCAAATAGCTGGGAAGTTTCTAGAACTGACGCGGTTACCAGTACTTGCACTCATGTGTTCAATGACACAAAGAGCGGATGCCTTTCAGCCGTGTAGACCATATTTCGGCAATCGACAGCTATACACGCTAACACCGTTGCAAAGTAAATATTGCCTGTTCTCTACGCAGTCCTTCGAGGTGGTACACTGGTTACGGTGCTCGGCTGCTGACCTGAAAGTCGTATGTCTTATTCTGGCCGCAGCGGTCAAATTGCGATGGAGGCGAAAATGCTGAAGGCCCGCATAAACTTAGATTTAAATGCACGTCAAAGAACACCAGGTGGTGAAAACTTTTGGAGTCTTCGACTATGACGTGCCTCATAATGTAATGGTGGTTATGGCATTTGAAACTCCAGATGTTATTATTATTAACGCGATAGCGTTAAAGAGCTCGTTTCGCAGAAATTCCGGCGTTGGCTTCGGTGTCGTTGGTTGTGAGCGAAAAATCATCATCTTGTCCGTGGCCGAAAAATCGAGAAAGATGCGAACAAAATAAATAATAAAAATTTCCGGGTCCGAGTGAGGATCGAACCCAGGCAGTTTGCGTGCCAAGCCGGTGCTCTACCGCACAGACGTGTGTATGCTTGGAAATACAGGGAAAATAACATCCTCTTCTTGAAAATGCAGTGAAAATAACTTTCAATACAACATGTAATATCGCAGTAATATTGCGTGGTACAAGCGTACATTGCCTTCGGGCATCACAACATATGATTATCATGACGACTTCGTGGTTTAAAACCGGCCACCCATTACAAAAGGCACAGACGTTACTGCGCGTATACCCTTAAGGCCACGTAGTGGGTGCATAGCAAGTTCGAAAACATTTAACGCGCATATTTGCTGGTGGTTTAATGCAGGCTACCCATTACACAGAATGCAGCCATATGCGAAGGCTTCACTGACACAAGCCACTTTCGACTTTATCGATTACATTGTAGTAATCCACAATTTAATCTTCTCGAGTAACATCATACAAGGCATACTTCCAAACTCCTGAAGGGCGTGTGCCATATGACAAGAGAAAGTGCTGTGGACAGACTCTTAAGAGGATGCAGCCTTCCTGCACTGCTTCCACTTGCTAAGACTAGAGTTCCCCTTTCGGCACTATTATTACCTTCAGCATAGTCACGAATGATACCATGTTGTCAGGTCACTTATCATGCTACAAGTGAAATTCCAAATGTGAACTAACTTTCTTGTAATCGGTCAGTGACTAATTTTCGTTTGCCTTCAGGATAAAATACCAAGTTCATTGGACTGAGCGAAGTGCTCAGCTGAAGCTGTCCGGCACATTCTTTTTGCGGTGGCACACGTGCGCACCTTCAATGGTGGTGCAATTCGTTTTGTAACCATGTGTGGTGTGATGCAAACCTGTAACTGCTGCCTTACGGTAGCCTAGTATTTTAAAAGTTTGCACAGGCCTTTGTTTGTGTTCGGCAGCTTGTCATCAGCCACTGCCTGTGTCAGCGTCTTCGCAGCTGCAGGCTCTTAGTATGTGGCTATGCATCTGTAGTGCAGGATATATGGAAAGATTTCATGTGCGCGTGAAGTTACAGATGCAAACCACTGCAGTGCAATTGGTGCGTTTTCCCAAGGTGCGCCTGTGTCTTGTTTAGTAATTCGAGGGAGGCTCCTACTGTTTTGTCGGCACCACGGCTCTAGGACGCGATAGCTCGTGCCTGCCATTACTCGGGTTCCCTGCTCCTCGAATTCATAATTGTTTGCGTTCTGTAGTCACCGACCACTGCCTGTATGAGCATCTTTGCAGCTGTGGCCTTTGAGCATGTGGGTGCACGGGTGTCCGTACAGGCCAGACGCAGACATATCATGCACTGGTAATGACTGCAGAATCATTGCATGCTGTAAATACATTTGCTCCAGTTAAAAGCCCCTATGACCTCCACTGTATGAAATATTCAACCATTGCATGTCGTGTTTTTGTGTGTGGTTTCTTTGTGCATTTCGATAACATCATTGGTTTTGTTTTGTTTTCTTGTTTGCTCGTGTTCTGCTTTCTTTCTATTGTTGCAGCCTCAAGTGGTCACGCTACTTAACATCGTGGGGGCGGCAGCAGGGGTGCCATTGACGTGTATCCTTTGCGTTTTGTTCTATTTCGTATCAATGTGTTGTGCCACATCAATCGCCCTCCTTGGACGACCAGACCATGCGGCGGGACTCTCGGCAGTACCTGCCTGCTAGAGAGATTGGTCCCCAGGAGGCGGATAGGGGGCCTGCCGTTGCACTTGACAGCAATAGCAGTGGTGCGTGCACCTCGCGGACCAACAGGCCTTTCTTTGCTCCAATCATACTCCTGCTGAACTGCGGATTGCAGAACCAGTGTACCTTGCAGACCTCGATAAATCTGATAAATTGCCGTGCCACTTCGTTCTCTTGCTCGGAACACTGCCACAACCATGCGGCTGTTGCCCACATCGATGCAATAGAACTGTCTTCACTACTCTTTGGCAATGCCTACTTTGTACATAATGATCTCAATGCATGCACCTGACAGCCAATTCATCGAGCTTTCACCATACGTATCGCTTAATTGCGTGCCACGTGGCTGCAATATTGTGGCAGGCAGTCACTAAAGTACATATATAAGGGGAACATCTCCGAATAAAAAGCTTAGCGCTCTCAGTTCTTTACATTAAGCGGGAAAAATGGTCTGCCACGATGGCTGGCCAAATGCGAGTCTTGACATTTTAATTATGAGAGACCCAGGTTGTCTAGTGCTATGATGTCTTCAAGTTAACCTAACAGCACTGAGCAACCAGTAGTAGAAATGTACATTATCAAGTTGTTAGTGCCGTTTTCTTTGCTTAATCCGTTTCGTACTTCATCACCGACAGCTTCCACCGCGCTGTCGACATAAATAAGAGTAGATGATACGACATCGTTCATTTCATAGAAGGATTAAGGTGGCAACAAGACAAACACAAAAAGTGGCACGAATGAACGCCGAGGCGTTCGTCCATGTCAATTCTTGTGTTCGTCTCGGTGCCTTATACCATGCATTAACAGGCACCAACTAGCCCAACATAAATTATTGACTCCGCATTTTAAAGCCAACCATAATAAATTGTTGAAGCACATGACAAATAAACCGTACCATCCATTTAAGAAAGCTGTTTTTACTATTGTATGTTTGTGCTCGTCAAAAGGGCTTCAGATTTCAAAGTTGGTTTTATCGTGATGTTAGAAAGTTAAGTCTCAAGAAGTGGCACTTGCATGGGGTGTTACTCACAGCCTAAATGAAAAGGGGGGCTTCGGATGACACGACGTCCTCGAAAACCATGGAGGATTACAATGAAAGGTACAGCCAACCTCACTGCGATCTTGCTGTAAAAAAAAAAAAGCTCGAGATTGGCGTCGAACACAAACCAGCACGTACCCTGATTTATTAAGTAAGCTCTAAATAAATCACACAATGTGTGCGGACACCTATATGTAGTGTGGGGAGCAGCCAGACCCTGCCAAGATTGAGTAAGAATGCGAATCGCTGCACCAGAGCATCAGCTGTCCCACTTTGAGGACATCATTTCACAGATGGCAGTGGGAGACTGTGTTTGATAGTGGGGCTGGTGGGAGGCAGCTGGCATTGCTTGACCATGCCAGGTGAGCTGCAAAGGTAAGTGGAGCCCTGTACTGAGGGCCCCACTCGCTTGACGAAAAGCTTTATTTTAAAATTTCTCACTATATTACCATAAGATTCACCATCATGCGCATATCCCCTTCAGCGGTGGTGGCTACGTTTGTGTACGCAAAATTTTTATGCTTGCTTTGTCTACTTGTGGCCAAAAGAGAACAAAATACATTGTTGATTAGACGAATTGAACCTTCTGCATAGTCAATAGGACTTGGCTTAACCTCAATCTGCTGCGTATGAGCGTAGCCGATCACTTTGGTGAAGGCACTATGATGTTCAATGGGTCGTTCGACGTGCCGCGTTCCAGAAGCAATGTCAAGAGTATTAATTGTCTTTTATCAAAATAAATGCAATGACAAACGAATTGCGCACACATCAGGAGCCTATGATTGCATTCTTATTAGTCGAAATGAAACATGACACACTGCCGAATGAAATTTTTAATTACATACGAATTCAAATTAATTGCTGAAACTCACACAAAACATCGCATTCGTTTTCCTTCTTGGAATGAATATTGAGTGCCCTGGAATTGTGTTATGTGAATTGTACGCATTCGTCAACAGTGATAATAATAATATCTGGGGTTTAACGTCCCGAAACCACCATATGATTATGAGAGACACCGTAGTGGAGGGCTCCGGAAATTTTGACCGCCTGGGGTTCTTTAACGTGCACCTAAATTCGTCAACAGTGCATCATAATGCGCGCCTGAAGGGGATATTGATAGACTGTGAAATCAATGTCAAAAGTTTAATTGTAAATTTGGAACCAAAAATCTTCGCATATGAGTATTAGAATGATGTTACGAATACCGGTATTTTTTAGCGTTTTCATCACATTCGTTGAACAAAACATTTCGTTTGACATTTACCGATGCACAATTTCACATTTGGAGATGCAGAAATTTTGTAGGTCCCATAAAAATCTACGCCGTTGCTAGTGATAGCTCAGTGATTATGGTGCTAGGCTGCTGACCAGAAAGCAGCTGCAGCAGTCATAATGCCACACTCCTTTCTCAAGTTTTGTTATCGCCCCATTACACGTGTAAGTGCTGCCTTGCGCAAACCGCGCCGATTATCTCAGAACCATCGAGATAATCTTAGAACCTTCCGATGCGATTATGTGCATAACGCGAACATTACAGATTCTTCTGGAACTTACGTGGCCACTAGCGATAACGCTGGAATATTCGACGGCACATGTATAAATGCCCACGCTCTTCACCGCTTGGCAGTTTACCGACGGCCGACGCTCTGTCCGCCGATATCATTGTACAGCGTGCCGTGCTTGCTGTAAACTGACTTTCCTTTTCCCGGCCACAAGTTCGGCCAAATAAAGAGTTTCATCTTGGACACGTCGCCTGCTGCTTTCGTCGACGTCAGAACCACGTGACATCTGGTGGAGGCGCTGGGTATTTATACATGTGCCGTCGAATATTCCAGCGTTATCGCTAGCGGCCACGTAAGTTCCAGAAGAATCTGTAATGTTCGCGTTGTGCACATAATCGCATCGGAAGGTTCTAAGATTATCTCGATGGTTCTTAGTCAATCGGCGCGGTTTGCGCAAGGCAGCACTTCCACGTGTAATGGGGCGTTAACGAAAACTTGAGAAAGGAGTGTGGCAATATTTACATGCAGGGAAAACGCCAGTTGCACGTGTGCTGTCTATCACCAGTGCACGTAAAATAACCCATGCGGTTGAAATTACCTGCAATGCTTCTCATAACCCGAGGTGGTTTTGGACGTTAAGTATTATAAAAAAAACTATCAAAGCCTGTGAAATTGCAGTGAGTTCGGTGCGGAAAATCACGGTGGCATCACCAGCTGCGCTTCTTTTATGCGCACTGCCTTGCTTAAAACAAACTAAAATGCCAACAGCTGTGCGTTTTGTATTATTGCAAAAACGCAATGTCTAATGAAAGTAAGATTCATTTTTATTTTCAGTGTTCCTTGAACGTTTTTTTTTATTATTATTATTCGATGTTCAACGCATGAACGTTTCGCATGCATGGTTCCGGTGCCCGTTGGCATTGTAGGCGGTGCCGTGAAGGATCCTCCAGAGTTGCTTTGGAGGCCTTCCTCCGCACGGCTGCCACTTGCCACGAAATGCAGCTCGAACTGCAAGGCTTAGTGTCATCGAGAGGGCCTTTACGCCATGTCCTCTCGACACGTGATAGCCGTCGGCTGCGTACAGTCCCGACTTCCACTTCCACTTGGACCGATGAACCTATCCTGCAATTGCAAACAGTACTTATTATCACTTAATGCATAAACATTGTGAAGTTATCTATGCAGAGCAGAAATGATAACAGCAATCCACAGAGTACAGGTACTAAAAACTCGGCGAATAAGCATTGGCACTCCCTGGAGGCTAAATTGCATTCGGGATACATGGCACTGACCGGGTCGCACTGAGCTCGGTCTGTTGTCAAACAATTCACACCACAATAAGTTAACTACCTGTTGCGTATGGTGCGAATGAATGAGTGCACAGATGTGCTATGAATATGCACATTTCCATTGTTGCTCTGCATCTCACTGTTCACACATCTTGCGGAACTTTCCATGGTGACGTAATGTCATCTGACAATGTGTCTAGAGATATCACTGCTGTGCTACTTGTGTCAGGCCTTGCACATTTATGCAGGAAACAACCAAGCCGGTTAGGTATAAAGACAACATTTCACTGTGTACGGCATGTGTTGTTACAGCAAAAGGAAACAATGAATACTACAATAAACGATCAATCATAAAGTAAAGTCTATATTGAGGAGGTGGTCAACACTGCTGCCAGTGTAATGAAGAAAACTACAATATGCACAGTGAAAATATTTGAAGGTCATCAAATTGCACATGTTGCCGATTGTCCAAGTGATCGTGTAAGAAATAATAGTGGCTAACTGATAGCACCTAGTCATATTTTGTTTGCACTGAGGTACTCTTGATTGATTGGAGTAGGCACAGTAGTACACACTCACGACACGAAATCTTGTTTGTCACTCAACTGTGTTTGACTCCAAACAGATTTACGAATTAACGTTTTCTAAGTCTAAGCTGCACTCACAACGGCTTTCCAGATAGACCACCATAGAGGCAAGTAGGGGGGCATACTCGGTTACTATACTGTAGCTAACTGTGACTGCAGTCATGCAGCACAAATGCCGGTCACTTATAGCTAGCTAGCCCAAATGTGTTGTAGCCGCCACCTTGAAAGCTTAGCACATTTCCTACTTGTGCGTCTACGCAATTGGAATAGCCACATTTGCGTTTACTATCTCCCTGGAGATTGCAACTCGAGTGTCTGTAATGCGAAGCTTTCAAATGTGAATATGATTGCTATCATCAATATTCATTTTGAGCACCCGCTCACCTCTAATGTAATGGATGACATTTATGCATAACATGAACATAGGTTCACATACCTCTAAATTAATGCATATCATGTTGTTCGCCGTTTCAATGTGCTTCTTAACCGTGGCGTTCACACGGCGCCTCCTTTGCGTCATCTTGTCGTCCTCGATTTGCCGTGGCGGTATTTTGTACCAGAATACTTTTCTGTCACGAGGGATGCACATTCCAGGACGTGCTGCACAATAAGCAATAAAAAGCATTACTCACATTGCTCACTAGTCACGACTACAAATATACAGGGAGTTTGCTTAGATAATACGTTTTTTGCAAAATTCCTATGACTGTAAGACTCTTGTTTTCGCGCGCGAACTTTACGTGGAGGGGGGAAATACTTTGCCGCAGCTGTAATGACACTGTTGCGACGGATTAACAAAAACACCTTAATTATATTTTCAGTTATTTACTTCAGGGCAGGTGTATACATTACGAAGTCGTGGTGCATGCCAATCTATGGAAAACTCATTTTTTAAGAAAACAGGATAGTTGCAGGTAGTTATATATGTATATTCGCCATCAAATTTTAAGGGTGATGTCGAAAGTGATTGCGCACGAAGCGCCACCGTGGTGTGAAGTCAGACTAGAACTACCCGTGACAAGGAAGTGACGAAATTTGAATGAAGGCGCGCCGCAGCCGTATCCTTTCGTGAAGAGCGGCAAGTCATCGCTATTGCGCCCGCGGATCGCTTTGACTCTGTGTGTGGTGTTCAGTGCTCTATTCTTTTGAACTGTGCACAAGGAAACCTCAACATCACCCTTTCTCTCTGTGTGAATCGAAGCATAAAAGTCGGGGCCAGATACTGTGGCGCGTCTTCTTGCAGACAGGCATAATAGTTTTTCGTGCCTCTTTATAATTTGAGAAAGAAACTGATAAGCACCACCCATCGCACGTAAAGAATAAGCCGTCTGTTTCCTTATTTCAGTATGGTCGCCGACTTTTCTGGCAAGATTCTGCTTGGGCGTGCCTTCATTCAAATTTCGTCGCTTCCTTGTCACGTGTCGTTCTGGCATTACGTAACAGAGAGGCCACACTTAGTGCGCGCCGGGCGCGATCAGTTTTGAATTCGTCCTTGCAATTCGATGAATATCTCGAAAACCTTTGTGATTTTTAAAAATTGGGTATGCCATAAATTATCATGCACTGCAACTTTCTTATAGAAACAACTGCACGCATGTCAATAATTAAACAAATGAAATAACGAGTTTTTCCTTATTTGTCGTATCAACGTCATTTCAACTGCGGAAAACTATTTCTGCCCTGACATAGCGTTCATGTGCGAAAACGACAGAAGCCTGGCTTTCATTGAAACGTTATGGAAAATCGGTATTGTTAAAAAAAAACACCCTTTATTTGACACACATACAAGCGACATAACCCTTGAGGTGCGAGTACGGTGAAGTGACAAGGGGCAACTGGAAGATTTGAGGGTGGCGGGGGGGTCTCTCGACGTGGGTTTCAACAGGTCCAATAATTGCCTGAAAACTCACATCCTGAATTTTTCACAGAGATGTGGTGTAACGCCTCAATGAAACTTGCATAATGAAACACTGTCTGTTACAACAATTCTTTTCCTGCAACTACCTCAACGCACACCTACTGCGATCGGCTTCCCACCCCCCCTCCATCATGGCAACTAGGGATCTGCCTTGCCGAGGACGCATATGTACTTACTGTCACGACGAAAAGAAACGCAAACAGTGCTTTCCGAGTGTGCGTTCCCAAAGTCACGCATGATTGGCCGATGATAAGCACACGCGGTGCGATAGCGTCGGCCGGACCAAGGTTTTAGCGCTAGGCGGTTACGCCGCCTGAAAGCACACATTCGCCTAGCGGCAGTCAAGGCATGTAAAGGTTCGATTGCCACCGCTGTTTTCGTTTCTTTTCATCGCGACAGTATAATACAATTTAAAAAGCTGCAGAGTATATGCAGACTGTATGCTACTACCCCTAAAACTATAGACGTAATGAGAGCGTGCCGGCAAGCACGCATAGCATACGCCCCGAACAAAATGAGAACGCTTTCACTGGCGGCGATGCCGTTGTAGCGCGTTTAATCGCACCTGCCGCTAATGTAAGTCGCCAGTGCACTTTTTTTTTCAAAGCCGACACACAACAAAATAAATTAGCCATCGCAAAAGGAGATCTACACGTCATAAGACGCATACGCGCGTTCACGACATGCATACACATTCTCAACGCTAAATACGATCGCACATGATTAACTGGCCTGCCTTCCATCGTTTCAGCCTTGAACATATGCATGATTTGCGGCTGTTTCTACAAATCACTGGGAAAGTAACGTACCTTTATTTTAACGGCAATTTCCTCTTCGGAGCTGCTGCTTGCAAGGTCGTTGCCACCGACATATATGCAATACAGTCCTGTCCGGGCCTCAGACGGCTAATATGGTGCACCAGTCCTGAGGCACGTGCACCTCCAAAACTGAAGGTGCACGTGCAACAGTTCATTCCCAAGTATAAGCGCGTCTCGTTTAAAAATTGTATTTGGCTGTCGCATAGTACGCAGCCCTTCACAACAGGCATGCCGGCGCTCTGTCTGAAGGCTACCTTGAGACACCTAAAAGCACGACTGAATGAGGCTGCAGTGCCTGCACGCCGCTTTTAAAGGAACCAATGAAAACCGCGTGCAACTGCTGGGCACGATGATGATAGTTATAGGGATCCCCCCTGGCAGAAATATTTTTCGGGGGGGGGGGCCACCTCCTTGATCTTCAGTGGAGGCCTGGCAGGCAGACGTAGTCGACCGTCATTTTGTACTCTATATGCCACGGCAAAAATATTTGGGGGGGAGGGGGGCACGGGACCGGTGTGCCACCCCGTGGCTACGCCACTGCCCCCCTGTTGCAGCCGCCTGGTGGCACGTTGTTCTATAGAAACCGGCAGAATCAGTGTCAAAATCCGCCATACGTGAAATTATGTAATGGCGCCATTTTAAGCCGTTTTAAGCCATCAGACACCGTTGCAGGCACCTGGGCCAAGCAGGTTCGCCAGAATGACGAATTTGTCAAGGTCATGGGGATTCAAAAGCGTTCAGAGTAGCACTCCATGTGCGTCGAAAACCGCGCACGATGGTAGGAAGAATAGTATCCCTTTAAAACCGGGTGGTGGCTGCTTTCCTTAGTATGAGTACCTTGCTACAGTAAGATATCCAGGACATTATGAGATCACATGTACTCACCGTGTGTCCATGATGTTTTCCACAATGACAGTGACGGTCGAATGTTTCTGCCATACTTAAAATTTCAAGACTCGCTTTTGGCCAGCCCACGTGGGAGCCCATTTTTCACGCTTAATGTCAAGGAGTGAGAGTGCCAAGCTTTTTATTCGCAGATGTTGCCCTAATATATGTACTCTAGTGACTGCCTGTCACCAGTTTGTAGCCACGTGGCACGCCATTAAGCGATACGTATGGTGAAGGCTCGATCAATCGGCTGCCAGGTGCATGCATTGGGATCATTATATACAATGTAGGCATTGTCAAAGAGTAGTGAGGACTATTCTATTGCACTGATGTGGGCAACAGCCGCACCGTTGTGGCAAGGTTCCGAGCAAGAGAAGGATGTGGCACAATAATTTATCAGTTTTATTCAGGTCTCCAAGGTACACTGGTTCTGCAATCCGTAGTTCAGCAGGAGCACCTAAAGTGTGTCGGGAGAAAAGAAAGGCCTGTTGGTCCGCGACGTGCAAGCACCACTGCTATTGCTGTCAAGTGCAACGGCAGGCCCCCTATCCGCCACCTGGGTTCCGCGCTGTCTAGCAGGCAGGTACCGCCGAGAGTCCCGCTGCATGGTCTGGTCGTCCAGCCGTTTGTCCAGGGCGGGCGATTGAAGTGGCACAATACATTGATGCGAAATAGAACAAAACGCAATGGATACGCATCAATGGCACCCCTGCTGCCGCCACCAGGATGTTAAGGTAGCGTGACCACTTGAGGCTGCAACAATAAAAAGAAAGCAGAACTCGAGCAAACAACAAAACAAAACAAAAAAAACACAACCAATAATGTTATCGAAATGCACAAAGAAACCACATTCAAAAACACGATATGCAATGGTTGAATACTTCATACACTGGAGGCCATAGGGGCTTTTAACTAAAGCAAATGCATTTACAGCATGCAATGATTCTGCAGTCGTGACCAGTGCACGATATGTTTCCAGCTGGCCTGTACGAACACCTGTGCACCCACATGCTCAAAGGCCACAGCTGCAAATATGCTCATACAGGCAGTGGTCGGTGACTACAAAACGCAAACAGTTATGAATTCGAGGAGCAGGGAACCCGTGTAATGGCAGGCACCAGCTATCGCGTCCTAGTGCCGTGGGGCCGACAAAACTCTGGGAGCCACCCTCGAATTAATAAATGGCAGCAACCTTACGTTAAATGTTTGAGCCGTAGGTCGAAATAAAGTCAATCGAAAACCGTGCAAAGTTTACCAATTAGAGCCCAGTGCTTATCTGACGCCACCTGGTCAAGCATATACCCGAACTGCATCAACATGGCTTTTGGTCAGACCGCGAACATGGGCAAGGGTACAGGCCGGTGGCGGTGGCGGTGGTGAGCGTTGCACCAATTTCGAGGCGCACATGGCCAGTACCATCTCCGCCGGGCACGATGATGGAGACTGCCCTGGCTTCTTTCTTGACCGCGGTGTCTCATGTGATGAAGCTTGATGGCCGTCATGAGTCCGCGGCCGTTTAGCTGGATTGGCACCCGTCGCGTGTGAGCTGACCTGTATAAGAAATGGTATCAGTTCTTTTTATCTCAATGACAGGGTATTCATGATCTGCAGACGCGTAATTACAAAATAGATGCATCTGTGAAGATTATCTTGCCATTTGAGAAGCGGAAGTTGGTGATCGCTCTGGTACACTCTCATCATCGCAATCAGTGCACGGGTTAGGGACATACAGAAACTCTTCCCCCGGATTGGATTCGTGCACCTGCTGCGGCGATTCGATATCATCAGCAGCCGGCTCATTGCGCGACTCCTCCAGGTGTCTTCTCACAACGGATTCGAGGATGTCTGCGTCACGTAGTTGCAATATCATGTAATATAACACACTGAGAACCCACACGTCTAACTACATGGGTGATCTGGGTAAGACTTGGGAAACAACCACTTACCCTGACCTGTCGCATGCCCATGTGCGCAAGCCTCTTCTTCTGTTAAAGCTCGTGAGGCACCACGCTTCTTATCATAGTAAGCCCTCCTGCATGAATAAACAAACCTATATCATTTTTATTTATTTATTTATACGAGTACCCTAAGGGCCCAAAGAGGGCATTACATAGGGGGGGAGAGAAGTGTGGGTACAAAATAGGGTGAGAACACATACAGGAGAATATCAACACGGAAACCACAAACTAATTTCAATAACATATCTTTAATAACATATCATGCGCATAGAGTAAACGTATAAATGAAAAATATTCGCACGGGTACACTTAAAGGACTTATTTAAACTACTGCACAGGTGTGTAATTAATCATACTGGAGCGATTCAGGTAATACTGCTTGGAGACTACAGAAGGTCATTCCCGATCCGAGATGGCAACCTTCTGAAACCCCGGAAGCAATTGTGGACAGTAGGGAATCTTCATGGACAAAATGTTGAGATCTCGGCATATTATTGGGCACAGTACTTCACGTTGAGACGGCCAAGACCAAGTGAGGAGGATTGTTATTCTTGGGTGTGCTTCTATGTGATTGGTTCAGCTCGTAGTGTGTTCGACATATTTCCGTGGACTTGCATTACGCAGAATTCGTTCACGGCTAACCAGGCTAAGTGTCCTGAAGGCATGGGTGACGCGGAAGAAGTTGGACACATTCACAAGATGGAGCTCGCAGAAGAAGCGCAATATTTGTATATTTCGCTTGTCAAACCTACACACTATCGTGAATGTGTCGCATTTATTGCACTACCTGTAGTTCCAAACTGGCATCAAAGTTTCCATAAGAAACACGAATGCGCAAAGGAAGGCTTACCTATACGACAGGCCACAATGTCACGGGGAAATGAGAGGAGATCAAAAAACGGCCACGGCTTCCTTTGAGTTGCTGGAGCGCCGCTTGGCGTATTTGCGACCTTTCTGACCTCCTTCGTGAACTTATCACGTAGATTCTCCCACTTCTTCTTGCACTCTTCTCCTAAAATGCTTGCAAGACAAGAAATAAGTAACAATTAGCAAATGCAACCACAGCTCGCGGTGCAGCCTTGGCCGCTGCTGTGAGGCGGCTTGCTTTGAAACACCGTGCATGGCTGCGCACCTTCGCGGTCCGTGTTTGCCCTAGCAGTGCCAAAGTAAATGAGTGCTGGACGAAAAAAAAACCGCTCACAGTAACTGGTGGGCTTTTGATCTGCAATGACATTCCCGTGACTTTATAAAGTCACTTTGCTGTTGTTAATAATACAAACTGCGGGCGACAGCTGTATATATCACTCACGCCGGCGTGCAGTTCGTGTTGCGAAAACGGAGAACGCGTGTTGCATGACCTAAACCGAGTACAAATGCTTATGAAGACGTCCCGCAATTGTTTTTTTTTTTATGTTGTATATCTCAACCAAATGCCTTCGCGCAAAACTGCCACTCGTGCAAGCACACATTCTCTGCACGCAAGCAAACCGCGAGCCTTTCGTCGTTCACAGAGTAACAATGGTTCATGCTGGGACATTTCGTGCGAACAATGCCTGCGCGTGAGCATGCTTTAGTGTCACCATAATTTTGCACTCGTATTCATGAACCAAACGTGCGCGCACAAGTGACAACACGTGCACGTTATGCGTTCATGTAGGCACGCTACCGTCTTAAGTTAAGGCAGCAGTTAATATATGCGGTACTAGGTATGAATTAACATGACTCGAGATAGCGTTGCGTATCTGCGAATCCGAGCTTTCTTCCAATCATATCCCAAGTACGCATGCGCTTTACGATGTCTTTGTGATCCGATTCATTCAAGTCGTCTAAGTGCTTTTCCTTCCGCACTAGTGTAACCAATCCGCCTTTTGCATGCCTCTACAGCGCATGCGCGGCCACCTGGCGGCGACTCTGGGAAACGATCTGGGGGCGCCATTGCACGCGCCGCCTCTTTTTCAGCGGTGGCATTGGTGGTGAGGGTAGTATTGGCACGTGCGGGTGGCACAACAGATATATATGTATCTATATTTGTGGTTCTGTTAGCTCGATACCGGCAACTAATGCCGCTTATGGATGCACTTCGTGAGGCGTGCCCAGCACCAACATTCATGTTTTCCACTTCTCATCGGTGAAACGCGATCATCAGCGCCGTGAAGCGTGGCACGATCAGGGCTGTGAGGCGCCAAAATGAAGACGGCAGTTCGTGGCGGCCTTTGGATTCTTCAAGGCAGTGCGAAAAGCAGTTCGTTAACGGTGTGTGTGCTCACTAAATGTTATACGCGAAGAACATGTCACGTTTACTGCAGGGTGCGGAATAAGTGTGCGCTTTGTGTCTGTCTCGTCGCACAGCAGTTCAGTAGCAACGAAGCTTGAGCTACGGCTTTTCTTTGGACGATATGTTTTCTGTATTTGTTTTCGAATGACGAAAACAGCAAAGTATGATTAATTTCGCCTTCGTTCACTTCGGTCTCAACGTAACAACGCTGTTGTTTACTTTGGCGTCTTCTATATATTCGAGAACAGTGGCCGTAAATCGTCCGCTGGAAAGTAATGAATGCGAAAGGGTGCACTTTCGTCGCCGGCCATTTACCGACGTTCAGCGGTTCATGTCTGTTTCAAAGCACATTCGCTGTTTGGCGAAAAAGGAAAAAAAAAACCAAAAAAAGAAATCCGGCCTGTGTTCACTGTTCACGTGACTGCCGCGCACTGATTCATAAATCTTGCGAAGGTTCCACGTGCGTGCTTTTTTTTTTGGTTGCCGTAGTGCGAGGTTCACAGATATTGCAGGCTCGCCGGCCAATTAACTCTCCCAGGCACCCCAATTTCGGTTAAACGACATTCGAAAAGTATACAGCTCAAGGCAGGTTCAGCGTGCCGCGTTCGATCGGCGCCAGCTGTTCTGTAACACATGTATCGTTGGATCACGTTCCCTCAATTTCAATGTGCAGGCCAGCAAACACTGTGGCCCAGACGCCAGGTACCCGCGACATACACTTCGAAGCATGCCATTCAGTAAAATCATTGCTCCGCGCTCCCGTAGTAAAACAGTGATGCAACGACGGCACGAAACGGCCCAAGCAGAAGCCCGGTAGTTCATATGATTAGTATGAATGCCACAATAAACAAAAATTATATTCACCCGGCTGCGCAGAGGCAGTGACATGCCACTACCTCGCATGTGTTCTTCCTCACGACTGCATGCACTATGTAGCAGCCACTCTTCATTGGAGGCAGGAAAATGCTTCTCGGAAGTCCGCACGTGGACGTGGCAGTCAACTCATTAAACATCAGGTTGCGCACGTACCCCTCAACGCAGCATTTCTGCCCTTTCGTGGTTTGCCGGGAGCACCGCGAAGCATGATGGAATTCAACTATTCTTGCTCGTGAGTTTCATTGATTCTGGCCTTTTCATCCACCCGTTGATCACAGAAAAAAGCCGCCGGGTATGTAAATACTCTCAGGTGGCTTCATGCCGCAACGCAACACTCAGACGCCCCGGGGCTATCAGCACATGTGCCGCTGCCAAGCTTTGTGCTATGCAGTAGCAGTGGCGGTGGTGGCAGAGGTATCAGATGCGCGCGACGCCCCACGGTTTGTTTCTTGAAGAGTCCGCGAGAGCGCGCCACACAGACATGCAAAAGGTGGATTCCTCTACCTCGTCGCTCGTTCATTCATTGCCGTTTCGCGCCTCCTGAACTGTTCTGCGACCTGGTTGGAGGTCCACTCTCCAAGCTGTTCTCAAAATGCGCCATCTCCAGCAGAAGCAGAAAGACGATGCGAGAACTTTCTTGCGCGACACCTTCTTATATAGAGGTGACCTCCCCCCCTCCCCCCTTCCCGAAAAAAATTTCGGGAAGGGCGGTGGGAGGGAGCACGTACTTAGTGTGCCACCCGTAAATGCACTGCCAAAAGCTGATATTGCTCCTTCTACTCAGTAGGCTATGTATTCTGGTGCTACTGTCGGATCTCGAAAACTCGAGTTTTCGAGATCCGACAGTAGCACCAGAATACATGGTGCTCCTATCAGAATGTGGTGCTACTATCGGATCTCGAAAAATCGAGTTTTCGAGATCCGATATTAGCACCACAACACATAGCCTACTAAGTAGAACGAGCAATATCAGCGTTTCGCAGTGCGTGGGGTGAGTCACGCACATTTGCAACACCACAGAACAGTGGCGCAGCCAGGGGGTGGCACACCGGGTATTTGCCCCCCCCCCCCCCTTCCCGCATTTTTTTTTTGCCATTGCACAGAGAGCACAAAACGACACTCGACCACATTCACCTGTCCGGCCCCCCACTTCAGATCAAAGTGGTGCCCCCCTCCCCCCCCCCCCCCTCCCCGAAGAAAATGTCTGCCTAGGCCCCTTCCCCTAGAGGGTATTATGGCCGCGTCTAGCGAGCCTTCGTTGTAAAGGATGCACAAAAGACAGACACTACAGCGCGTCCATGTGTTCTACGAATAACCCACAGAAAGTGTGGCTGGTTTTCCACAAAGAAATAATAAGGGAAGCAATTCCTCGTTATTTCTTTGTGCAAAAGCATGCCATACTTTCTGTGGCTTCTTCATTGAACATGAGCCGACTAGCCTAGCAACGTGTACTTCCGCACGTGTTCTTCGAACGTCTCATTACCTAGGTATCGCCGATGCCGTGATGTTGAGGCGGAAAAAGAATAGCTCCCTTGCGCTCCCTGTGCAGTACAGATGGCGAACAAATGGTTCACGTGCCGCGCGCTCCCTCAAGCGTGCCAGAAATTAGCGTGTTTTCTCCACAACCGCTACCACCACAAATGGCTGACTGAGTCTGGAACTAGATTATTATAAATTTCCGACGAAACCTGACCGACTTCTAAATGTCTGCGATGTGGCAGCGCTTTCGGCGCTTTCACAAACATTCTTCAATGTTCACAGACACTTGTCGCAGGCCTTCACAATAGATGGAGGGGAGGCAGTGCACCATGGAACGGTTTATATTTCCTGGCGTCTCGTAAATCCGCTAGGATTACAAAACAGTGGCCGGTGGTGGTGTCATCTTATGCAAACGCGGTGCGTGGGCTAATCCGATAGTCAAAAAGCTCTGAGTGCTCCGCCACCGCACTGCCTTCTCTGAAAGTCATTCTTCTGTTTCTCAAATCTCGTCATAGACCTTTTCACAGACGGCTTCCTGGAAGCCGCCACAACCCTCTATATGCAGCGCTAAAGAGGCGTGACCCCCCCAGAAACGCACTGCAGAGGCTGTGACGTCAGCCTGAGCATGCACGTGGCTTTTGATGCGGCCGAACATGGTCGTCGCCAAGATTTTGTCTTGGGGCATGCAGAGCCTCGTTGCTTTGCGGGAAGGGACAGTGGCCCTTTCGCACCAGCCTGCCCACGTCTTGCAAATGCTGGAGCCGTGGTTAAGCTGACTACAGTTACGTCTAACCACCGGCCTACACGGCAGACGTAACAACAGTATGTCTTCTAACTGTGGTTATCGCAAACCGAGCTCGGCCAGCACTCACAACCGAGAAGCTGACAAGATGGCGTACAAGCTTCGCACCAGCCGTGAACCGGCGCGCGCAAGTTAATCGACTGGCATCGTTTGAGCATATTCACGCAACGCGACTCCAGTCGGTGAAAAATAGTCAAGCAAAATTTGTGGAAAGCTAGTTTCGACGTGAAACGGCTAACAATGAAGAATATTCTGTCCTGAGTGCGACGTTTCTTGAGAGCAATTGCTTTTCACAATGTTTGCGTCTGGCCAGCCGCAAACACTGAACACGTAGTCGAGGGTGGAACGAATCGTGGCGTCGATATTTTGGTGTTTAATGGAAATGTGCTGTTTGTACCACCTTGGCACGCTTCTTGGCTTTGTAGTGTTAGGTGTACGACTCTGAAACGGCTCAGATAACCAATTTCTGCATGCGCTGCTGGTTCATGTGTGTGGGGGGATTTCAGCAATGAACATCTAGTTCGAAGACCGGCGCTTGTCATAGCTGGTTGTTCTCCTTCGCTGTCTCCGTGTCTTTCACTGGTTTCCTCTTCCGAATATTATGAACCGACTCGCCCAGCAAGCTGCGTTAGTGATGTCCTGTTGCAAACACGGTTGTGACAAATCGGCATCTGGATCAAATTAGTCGAATTTAGTCCGAGGTAGAAAACGAGCCCAGGAAAGGCGCAGATTACTCGGTTTGATATCCCGGCGTGGAGCATCGCACGGAGTGCAGGACAAAGCGGACGAAACATGAGACATTATGCACCCACACTTCAATGGTTTGTCCGCATTCATGTTCTGTGCGTTACTTCACACAAACTTTATGGCGATCACGATCTCGTCCAATTGTCGACCTTGCTTAACCTGCCAACCTATAAGTCGGGGATCGTTTGTGGTTGATAAACCATTTCCTCTATTGTCCTTTTCTCTTCCTTTCTTCATTAAAGGCTATGTGTTTCAGTTTTTAAAGTGATTGTTTCTAAATATATATGCAGTGATTCCACTCCTGCGCCAACTGCACCAAAGTGCGCCAAAATAGATTTCCTGCGCCATCGTGATAATATTGACGGAAATTGCGCCAAACTGCGCCGAGGTCTCGGGTTTGGGGGCGTCTATCACCGGCTATAGCCATGCCGGCGCGTCAAAACATGTGCAGCTTGTTTTTGGGGCCGCGAAAGTCGCAACCAAGAATTATTCCGCTGAATAAACAGCGGTCACGCGTGCGTCCCAAGTAATCCACGATGCCATGCTCGGTGCCGACGCATCTGTTGTGCAAGTCGGCTCGACTGCAAAACGCGCTCTCCCCAGAGGCTCATGACGTCTAGGCCAATCGGTAACGTGGAAGTGGGGCGGCGATTCATCGGCGGACGTCGTCTGTTCCAGAAACGCTGCTGATGGCTCGTTTCAGTAGTCGCATGGCACGCAAGGAAAGCAATTTTCACTAATAGTTGCACGCGTGCCGCCAGAATGTCTGTCACTTGTATTTCTGGACATTGTGGAATGATATCTGGGAATAGATGTAAGGAATAATGTCGAATTTTCTGTGCTTCGCGTCCATATAGAAAATCACGTGAACGGTTGGAACGCGTTTACACTTTTCCTTAAGTATACTTTATTCATAGATCTTCATCCAGAAGAGCGTTCTCATAATTCCACCCCAAGCACATCCGTGTTTGTAATTGCCCTTGCGGTAAATATCCCCCCCAAAAGGCTCTGCCCTTTTGAAAAAGCTCGTGGCTGTTAGGGTCCCAATTCGAATTTTTCCCTTGCTTTTATTAAGAATGTCCTCTCATTAATAAATCATGCCTCCTGATCATGATTAATAAATCATGCCTCCCTTGCCCTCCAGGGTCAATAGCTGACAGTTGAAAAAAATCTTGGTGTCACATTCATTGCTTCGCTCTGGGGGTTTAGGTGAGGAAGGCTGCGTCGCTCGAAGGGTGCAGTAGATGGCGCGCGGTATTTCGTGGCATCATGAGACTGTGCTCGCAAACTTGCTAAGCTCTCAACGTTTCCTTCGATTTGAGAGAACTGACAGCGCGATAGCCGCTTCGGCACCTGGAGTGAGCATATTCCCTTTAACCAGTGTTCTGTTGAGTTACGCGAGATCGGGTCTAGAAGAACTGCTAGCCTTACATCGTATGACAATACAATTTGTTAGTTTCGCTTAAGCTCGAAGCAATGAATGCGATACCAACAAATTGTATTGTTATACGAAGTAAGGCTAGCAGCTAACTCTTTTGGATCCGTTCTCGCGTAACTCAACGAGACGCTGGTTTAAGAGAATACGGCCGTTCCAGGGAGAGAAGCACTTTTCGTTGCACAGTCTCTACGCGTTAGGATCACAGCACGTAGAAGGGCATACGAGCTGTTCGCTGATGCCTGCCGAGACAGCGCCCGTGCCAGCCCATCCGTCTTGAAACGCCCCACACGTCTTGAAGACGGGTGGGGCGTTTCCTCTCTGCTTGAGTAGCAATCCATAGTAGGGCTGGCACGCCGGGTGATGTTATCGCATGCGCTCTTCGTGCAACGGAGATGGGTAGGCTCTTTTTAGCTCTGCTTTTGCCGCTTTCGTCGCTCCCGCTCGCACGGAGGGATGTCATCGATTTGGACATTACACGAAACATGACGGCGACGGCAAAAACCAGTCGATAATGTGCACATAATTGCTATCGCAATAAAAAAGAAAATGGCTTTCGCCTTCGTGTTGGTTTGGCTAATGCATAAGGTACCCTGTGTGTGTGTGTGTGTGTGTGTGTGTGTGTGTGTTTGGTTTTTTTTTGCACTGCTTTCTAGAGAGCACTATGGGGTCCCCCGTCGAACGCACTTTCAGACACTTTTGGGGAAGCTCGATTGGAAGCGGATCTCCATCTTCCGAGCAAACCCGGTGCATGCGCAAACGATAGTTTTGAAGCACTATGAGGATGCTCTTGCTCCAGCACAGAGACGGCTCAGAGAGGTAAGGGAGTGTCAGAGGAGGCTGGCTTTTTGAGGCTAGTTAAGTGACGTCATGTTACGCCCAGAAATATAATAGATTGTGAAGAAAAAGAACTCTTTGTCCTTGGGGTTGTCTTAGGGGAATGCGTTAGGGACAGTGGGGGTCTTTAGCATTGAGGCATTGTACGTCGCAGCGTTTGTCTACCATGTGTGCTGATAACCACAAAGTTGTATTTAGAATGGTATTTCATAAAGTACAAATAATTGATCCAGTATTCTGGTTATTTGGTTATTTGCTAGTGTAAAAAATAATCGCTTAACAGGTTCCAGAACGTTCAACTGCATGACGTCCTTACTTTTGCATTATCGAATGAAATAAGGAGTCCTCTTGAAATAATTGCCTCCATGAGATTTACAATGAATCGAAATATTTCCTGCTATTCATAAGAGCCGCACAGTAATTATTCAGTTCCTTGAATGTAAATGCAACTTGCTTCTCCAGTGTATACCAAGATGTGAAATTGGCTGCTCCAGAGTGCTCCCAGATGCAAAATTACCTGCTCCGAAAGTGCTACAAGATAGCAATTTTTGGTGCTCCAAAGTGCTCCAAAATGAAAATTTTGCGGCTCCAAAAATTGCTCCAAATCAGAAGACCTCGGTAGCATCACTGTATATGCCATAAACAGGTAGCTCTTGCTCATTTAGACTGCTGAGCAATATAAGCAATTTCTACCATACCCATCGAATAGAAGCGCGCTTCTACGACAGTTAACCCAGCCCGTCTCCATTCCTAGCACCTGCTCTTGCCCTTTGAACTGCCGTTGTTCCTCAACTCGCTTTCACAGTCATATTTATTGTTATTTCAATAACGACTCTCCCCATCTTGTATTACTCTTCAAAGCCCGCCTCATATAACACATATCGGGTGAGAGAGAGCAGACTCGTCAGCCAGAATATGTCGACAGTCCTCGCTAAACACCACCGTTGGCGCTGTCACTAACCCGGAAACAAAAGTGGGCTCGAAGGTGGCTTAAAATTTACATTCATTTTTAATCCAACACTACCATTCCACATCACTATGGAGCATCGAATAAGTTTTTCTGGTCCAGTTGATTTCACTTGAAGCGGCAGGCCAATCAATTGTGATGCGTTTGCCAAGTGGGCAGAATTAAGAAAGGACCGATAATAATAATAATAATAATAATAATAATAATAATAATAATAATAATAATAATAATAATAATAATATCTGGGGTTTAATGTCCCAAAACCACGATATGATTATGAGAGACGCCGTAGTGGAGGGCTCCGGAAATTTCGACCATCTGGTGTTCTTTAACGTGCACTGACATCGCACAGTACACGGGAAGAAAGGACCGAGTATTTACTGGTGACAGGAGGTGCCAAATAAAGGTAGGCTTTACTGGAAAAAGTTAATCCTACTTAAATGGCGCGCCGATCGCGCCGAGAGAACACGTCGGCGGCGGCGGCGGCGCGCCGACATCTCGGCGCACAGCTGTACCTGTAGGCCTTTTTCACGCTCCCAGTGGTGAAGAGCTACAATACCCAACACTTGTGCACCGTGTCCCAGTAAACAAACGGAGTTTGCTGCATACACAGATAAATAAATAAATAAAAAATCGTACCAATCAATTGTATGTATGCAGAGAGTAATATTACAGCAGTATGCTGACGTGCGTTGTTATGTTTATGCCTAGCTCATTACAACTGTAATGGTCTCACGCCCTCCGCAAAACAAAATGTATATTTTCCAACAACATTGACCGACATCATATAAAAAGTAATAATAATAATAATAATAATAATAATAATAATAATTATTATTATTATTATTAATATTATTATTATTATTATTATTATTATTATTATTATTATTAATCATCAGCAGGAAAGAAATATACCTGAACAAAATACGTTGCAGGGCTATAGTTCGTTCAGAATCTTCAAAATTGAATAGCGCGAAGTCTGTGTTCCTTCATCGTCCTGTACTATTTCGCGTTATACAATTTTGATGAAAATCAAATAAATGTGTTCTAAAAAGTACAGTTCTTGTAGTACACACAGGCTACGTAACATTACCGAGACATGGAGATTTTATAGAATTAGCATTACCAAGACAAGGAGATTTTATAGAATTCTATATTGCGTTTCCTTGTGTCAGTTTTACTGCATTCGGTTTGCACCCACAAAAGACCTGTCAGCAATGCTCGGAGCAGACCACGCCTCAGTGTGCGAGAAGCTTCGCGAGCTTAGTAGATTGTTTTGTTAAGGTTGCGCGCAGGACGCGAACCGCCATGTTTATTCTAGAGCTTTCACGACCACCAGTGACAAGGCTGGAAAGTTCGACGCGTGCTGTATAAAAAACGGCGCGTGCCAACGATGATCAGTTTATCGACGGCCGCTATCAGTGCACAGCGTGCATTGCTTCCTGCAGTTTGGGTTTGTTTCACGGCCACAAGGTTCGGCCAAATAAAGAGTTTCTTCGCTGACACGCCGATTGTTGACTTCGTGAACGTCACGAACCCCGTGACATCTGGTGGAGGTGCTGATTTGTTCACGTTCCGGAGGCCAAGGAAAAGCTGGGAATTCAAGCCCACAACGGGAAGAAGACACCGAAGCCCCCCCAGCAGCAACGGGCTAGCCGCAGGCTGCAAGGTTGGCAACTGGAGTGCAGACCCTTACCTGACAATGCAAGAGCAACGACGACGAAGCAAGCCGCCACAATTACAACACCTGCGCAGCCCACATCCTTCCTGCTTCAGCAGCCTAGGGAGCCGCCGAAATAATGGGGGTCATTGTGCGAGGACCCGGAGAGCTGGCTTGGAAGAATATGACCGGGTTGCCGTCTTCAACCATTGGAGCAATGAAAACAAGCTGAGGAAAGTGTACTTCGCCTTCGAAGACGCCGCTAGAACGTGGTTCGAGAACCTAGGGTCGACCCTAACATCATGGGACGTTTTCCGAACCAGGTTCCTGGCTATCTTCGCTAGCGTCGTCCGCAAAGAGAAGGCCGAAACTCTGCTTGAAACCCGCGTCCAGCTCCCCAACGAAAGCATCATGCTCTTCACGGAAGAAATGACTAGAGTCTTCCGCCACGCAGACCCCAAAATGCCTGAAGACAAGAAAGTTCGCCTCCTCATGCGAGGAGTTAAAGAGAAGCTTTTCGCGGGACTGATGCGGAACCCACCGAACAGTGTTCAAGAATTTGTCTCGGAAGCGACGACTATCGAGAAGACCCTGGACATGCACAACCGGCAGTACAATCGCCGTTCGACGCCACAGTTCACCTATATCCAAGGGCTTTGCTCCACCCACCTGCGTGAAGCGATCAGAGCAATCTTGCAGGAAGAGCTGTGAAAATTCCTGCCTCCATCGCAGCCTCAAGTGGATTCCAATGCTGACGTCGTGCGCCATGAGACCCAGCAATCCCTGGGCGTTCCTCAGCAAGCAGAGCCACAGCCGCAGGCTGTGTGCTACGCTTCGGCTGTCCGCCGTCCCGTTACCCCTCCCCGCCCTCGTCAAGACGCCACTCCACCGCAATTCCGTCGCCAGGCACCACCGCCGCCGCTACCATCGACTTTCCACCGCTCTCCAACCGGCCGACGCTATGCGCCAAAGAAAACCGACGTTTGGCGCGCCTCTAACCACCCGCTCTGCTACCACTGCGGGGAGGCCGGCCACACCTACCGCCGCTGCCAGTACCGACAGACTGGACTACGTGGTTTTGCCGTCAGCGCTCCGCGTCCGCAACCAGGTGAACGACCTCGCGCCATCGACGACTACATCACGGGAGCTCAGTTGCAGCAACGACGACCATACCGTTCACTGTGGTCGGCCGCTACATCTCGCCGCACCGCCTTACTGTCCCAACGTGGGAGCCGCCTGCGTAAACCTGAGGGTTGATCTTCAGGACCTCTCAATAAAGTTTAACATACCATGCCATACCGCCGGCCGTACACTGGCCTAACCCGGGGCCGGTCGCCTAGCCCGTATTCGGAAAACCAAGGGCAGCAACCGATGGAGGTGCGGTTGCTGTACGACGAACTACCGAAGATCCTCCGCCGCCGACGACGACACTGCGACGAAACTTTCAGAACACAACGCGAACCAGACAGAGTCATGACGACGAAACCTCACGGATCGAAGAAGACCTGAGGATGCAACATGGAAGCAGCGGAGCAAACCGACGCAGCCGTGATTTGACGCTGCGACCTCACCGCAACGCAAGATGACAGACTAGCGACCTCGACGTTCTATTCGACGGCCACAACGTCACCGTTCTCGTTGAGAGTGAAGCTGACTGCTCTGTCGTAAAGTGGGCCGTTCCCCGCGAAGTTGAAGAAAGTTAGGACTGCGTGAGAATTCCCCGAAATCCGGACCGCTGGAGGCCATTTCATATCGCACGCTGGGGTCTGCAAAGCAAGACTCACCATCAATAATCAGACTTATCCTGCGAGCATTGTAATCCTGCAACAGTGCTCCAGGGATTTGATACTTGGAATGGACTTCCTAAGTCAGCACAGCGCCGTCATCGACCTGAGGTGTGTGTCAGTAACACCAACCTCAGAAATAGCACTGCCGCCCCATACGACGCCAGCGACCTATGCTTTAAATGTCATAGAAGAGCAGGTCACCGTTCCGCCTTTCTCCAGCGTCATCATTTCCGTCGGCACCGAAGAAACCCACAGACTTAGAAGGCGTCACCGAGGGCGACCAGAACCTGCTTCTGAACCGTCAGATTTGCGTCGCAAGAGGCATCGCCGAGCTGCATGATGGCAAACCTAAAGTAATGCTCAATTCAGCCACGAATACAGGCACCTCAACATTGGTACGATGGTCGCCTACATGGGTGATTTTGTGGACGCCAGCAATGCCTTCGCCCTCATCGACGCTACCGAACCTGCTTCGACGAAGCGAGGCCCCCAACCAGATTTGGACGTCAACCCGAGCCTTCCGAAGCACAAGCAAGCCCAGCTGGAAGCCCTGCTCCTGCGATTCAAGGATTACTTCTCGTCGTCGTCAAGAATCAGACAAACCCCAGTCGCAAAACATCGCATCATAACAGAAGAAAATGCGAGACCACTGCGCCAGAGCCCGTACCGAGTTTTAACGCGAGAACGCAAGGCTGTAAAGCAACAAGTTGACGAAATTCTACGCGACGACATCATCCAGCCTTCCAAGAGTCCCTTGGGCATGACCCGTCGTGTTTGTGAAGACGAAGGACGGAACCCTGCGCTTCTGCGTCGATTACCGCCGCATGAACAAAATCACGATAAAGGACGTGTATCCTCTCCCACGTATAGACGACGGCCTGGATAGGCTTCACAGCGCGAAGTACTTTTCGTCGATGCACCTCAAGACCGGCTCTTGGCAAACCGAGGTCGACGAAGAGAGACCGAGAGAAGACTCCCTTTATCACACCAGACGGCCTCTTCGAGTTCAAGGTCATGCCCTTCGGTCTTTGCTCGGCACCTGCGACGTTCCAACGCGTTATGGACACTGTGCTGGCAGGCTTGAAGTGGTAGACTTGCCATTGTGTACTTGGACGACGTCGTTGTGCTTTCATCAAACTTCGACGAACATCTCCCGCTCCTTGAAGCTGTACTTCAAGCAATGAAGACCTGCCAGACTCACCCTGAAGCCAGAAAAGTGCCGCTTCGCATACGAGGAACTTCTGTTCTTGGGTCACGTGATCAGCAAGTCTGGAGTTCGCCCCGACCCACGGAAAACAGCTGCCATCGCTGCCTTCCCGCCGCTCACCGACAAGAAAGCCGTACGCCGTTTCCTCGGCTTGTGCGCCTATTATAGACGCTTCGTCAAGGAATTTTCGCGCATCACCTGAGCCAATAACTCAGCTCACGAAGAACGACGTCGAATTGAAGTGGGGAGCGGCGGCGCAAGCCGAAGCATTTCAAGAATTGAAACGGCGCATGCAGACGCCTCCAATACTTGCGCATTACGACGAACACGCCGACACTTAAGTCCACACCGACGCAAACAGCGTAAGGCTCGGCGCCGTTCTTGTCCAGAGAACTGACAGAGTGGAAAGGGTTATCAGTTATGCCAGCCGGTCGCTATCCAAGGCATAAGCCAACTATTTCACAACAGAAAAGGAGTGCCTTGCCAGTTTCGCCCCTACCTCTACTGCAGGCCCTTCAAAGTTATGAACGACCACCACGACTTGTGCTGGCTAGCTAACATAAAGGACCCTTCAGGTCGCCTCGCCAGCTTGGAGTCTGAGACATCAAGAATTCAGCGTTACCGTCCTTTACAAGTCCGGACGAAGGCACTCTGATGCCGTCTGCTCGTCTCGTGCCCCCCGTCGACCCACCGCCACAGGACGACCAGGAGGATGACTGCTTCTTGGGAACCATATGTGCCGACGACTTCGCTGAACGAGAGCGAGCCGTCCCGGAACTCTGGGGTCTCATCCAATACCTTGAGGGCAGGACCACCGTTGTTCCGAAGGCATTCAAGCGAGGACAGACATCGTTTTTCTTGCGAGACGAGTCTTCATGAAGAAGAACTTTTCAACACTTTGAGCCCAGTACCTCCTCGTGGTTCCTTCAGCCATTGCGACCGGCAATCATCCAGGCCCTACACGACGACCCAACGGCTGGACGCCTCGTTGTTTCCCGCACGCTCGCAAGAATACAGGAAAAGTACTACTGGCCACGCCTTGCCGCCAACGTCACTAACTACGTAAAGACATGCCGAGACTGTCAGCGAGGCAAGACACCGATGACAAGGCCAGCAGGCTTTCTTCAGCCGATCGAACCACTTTGCCGACCGTTCCAGGAAATCGGGATGGACCTAGTGAGGCCGTTCCCAACGTCGACTTACGGAAACAAATGGATCGTCGTAGCTACCGACTCCCTGACCGCTACGCCGAAACAAAGCCGCTGCTAAAAGGCAGTGCCGCCGAAGTAGCCAAGTTCCTTCGTCGAGAACATCGTCCTTCGTCATGACGCCCCAGAGGTTCTTATCACCGACCGAGGTACGGCCTTTACTGCTGATTTAACTCAGGCGATCCTGGGATATAGTCCAGACAAGCCACCGCCGCACCAACGCCTACAACCCACAGACCAATGGCCTCACCGAGCGTCTTAATAATACCATAGCCTACGTGCTGGTGATGTACGTCGAAGTCGAACACAAGACGTGGGATGCCATCCTTGCGTACGTGACCTTCGCGTACAACACGGCCGTCCCAAGAAACGACGCAGATGACGCCATATGTTGGTCTACGGAAGGAATCCGGCCACAACGCTCGACGCCATGTTGCCCAACGTCACCGACGAAGAAAACCTCCGACCTGACTGTCTACCTTCAGCTCGCCGAAGAAGCCCGACGACTCGCACGCCCACGCATCAAGAATCAGCAGACGACAGACAGCCGCCGTTACAACCGTCGACGAGACTTCATGGAATACCAGCCCGGCGACCGGGTTTTGGGTGTGGACGCCGATACGCCGACGTGGACTTACTGAAAAAGCTTCTTCGGCGATACTTCGGTCCATACAAGGTGCTTCGACGTCTTGGCGCTCTTGACTACGAGGTTATGCCAGACGGCATTACGAACTCTCAACGGCGCCGAGCGCGACCTGAAGTCGTCCATGTCATGCGCCTCAAGCCGTTTTACGCGCGTTAGTGAACCTGAGGACTGCACTTCTTGCTTTATTATTGTATTTTCTTGCTTGTAATTTTTTCTTGTACTTCCTTGCTTTATTGTTATGTATTGTTGCATGAATTTGTTTTCTCCCCCATGTTATGTTTTAAGCATCGGGGCGATGCTTTTTCAGAGGGGGGCATTGCCAGGCGCTTTTCTTGTATCAGTTTTACTGCATTCGGTTTGCACCCACAGAAGACTGTCAGCAGTGCTCGGCGCAGAGCACGCCGCAGTGTTCGAGAAGCTTCGCGATTAGAGTAGATCGTTTTGTTAAGATTGCGCGCAGGACGCGAACCACCAAGCTTATTCTAAAGCTTTCACGACCACCAGTGATTAGGCTTGAAAGTTCCACGCGTGGTGTATAAAAGGCGGCGTGTCCCCACGATGATCGGTTTATCCACGGCCGACGCTCTGTTCGGCGCTATCAGTGCACAGCGTGCATTGCTTGCTGCAGTTTGAGTTTGTTTCGCGGCGACAAGCTGGGCCAAATAAAGAGTTTCTTCGCTGACACGCCGACTGTTGCCTTCGTGAACGTCACGACCACGTGACAATATACATCAGCCAGACTGGGCGATGAGGCAACATACCCCTGAGAGATCAAAGTTGATAGAAAAGCACTCCCTGTTCGCATTTAGCGTTGAATTGTCATTCATGCCTTTGCCGACCCTTGTTCGCAAACACTAACTGGTTTGTTTCGGCATGCTGTTCAAGCTACAAGTGAAATATTGAAATAACATATCGAAGAATGCAGGTATGTGTATCTAAGCCACGTATTCGCAACTCCATAAAACGCTCCGTGTGCTCGAAACACTAGTCGAAAAAACAAAGATGGCTACGCATAACAGGGTCAACGCGGCCTTTCGCTTGGCGCTGTCCTGAAGTTTCTTGACTGTGGTGTCGGATCGCGTTGCTTCGTCGAAGGCGAAAGGGTGCTGGCGGCCGACAACCTCATTCTCGTGGGCATAAAGGATTTCACTGGCGAAACAGTGGGAATAGTTGCGCTGTGGGTCCAAACATCGAGCCTCTTCGGCGAACCGAATGAAGTTTACTTTGAGTTGAAGAACCTGTCTAGCGTCCGAGGTTGAAGGCAACTGCTCATGATTAGCAAGCCTCTCCGAAAGGTGCAAGCACTTGTGCGGGCAGCGTTGCTGCAGCGCAGAAGTGACAGGCCTTCACAGGCAACGCCTTCCCAGTTTTCTTGGTAACTCTGCGCTGCGACTCGTGTTGCCGATAAGCATGTATCCCATTGCGTTAAGTTGTCCCGTCAAAAGCTGAATATGCATGCCGTTCACTTGATAACAGAACAGAGCTATTCCTGGGTCAGTGAATCTTGAGATAAGGCAAATCGTAGTTTCGCTTGTAATAGGAGTGCACCTTTCGTCTCCTTCGCCGATCCGTGTTATTAGGTTTCTAATAAATAAGGTGGTGTGCTTCCTAACAGTCGCTTGTTCGTGTTGGCAGTTTTTGATATTCGAAACAGATATATCCACGCACAGTACGCGCGCTACGCAGGCACGAAGATAATATATACACGCGCGAACATAAGTACAGGGTGGTTGTTGAACCCCATCCCGCCCTCAAAAAATATCAGCCGTACGACCCTGGTGCAAACATTAATAAATTTAAAAAAAACTCATTACTAATCAAAGTGAATTCATTTTTAATTAGCCGTTTTAAGCTTTTTGGAAAGTAGCGATCGTTTATTCAGTGGAATGGTCACAAATGCATCGCTGGAAAACAAGCCTGTTCCAACATAAGTTGCACTGCACTGTGTCGGAAAGGAACGAAGTGATGCGCCCGCAAGTCGAACGCTCGAAAAGCTGGAAATATCGCTTTTTGTAGTTCCTCTTAAATTTTTTTGCGAGCTGACGAACCTAAACCTGTCAGCGCGCCGCGTTTATTGAGAACACAGCACCGTCTCTAGACACGCAGAGCAAACGCAGGCATAAAGACCGTAAGTTTGTCCATAGTAAATATATTCCAGGTTTCACTACTACAGTTCACTCTGATGAAACCTATACGTAGTGACAGGGGCGTAGCGGGAAATTTTTTTCTTTCAGGTACACCCATCCCTTTACGTATATTCGCGCGTGCGTTTGTGAGTGTGTATATACACACGTGCAAAATAAAAAAAAATTCGAGGGGAAGGATTACAGCAGCTTGAGAATGGGTAGCACTACGACTTGCACAGAAAACAAGCATACGCGAAAAATACACGCGCACGCATAACCTGAAGCGCTTGCTTATAAGTTTCCTGAAGCGCTTGCTTATATAAACGAAACTATTCTCCGCTCTTTGAGAAGCCCGAATATTGACAAGAATGCACACACGCAAAATAATGGTGTACTCACCGGAGAGAATGATGTCGTCGCGAGCGAAGTTATTAGAACAAACCACCACAGCGTCCGTCACCTTTTTTCCAATGCATAAGTTCCTGATCTACGCTGTTCTCCGTCGCGCGTCGTCTGCATCCTTCGGGAAGTGATAGAACGATACGTTGCCACCTTTCCAACGCAATGCCAAAGCATTGCGGTGGCGAAAATAAAGGAACTATGCGGCCGCTTCTCAGCGCGCGCAACGTGATAACATATCTCCTTTCAAGGTTGACCCTGTTAGTTCCGTTTCCAGGCGCGGCCGCTAGGTGGCGAGCGCTCAGTTGTAATCGGGAATAGTGGTGGCTACATGACTGTGAAAAGGGGTGACACAAAAATTTTGGCCGCGCGTATTTTCCTTTTTTGCTGCAATGTGTTGCTAGGGGCCTGTTAGTCATAACGCGGCACATCATTTGGCTGCAGCGCGAGATAGATAATTAACCGTATGTACACAGATATGTGATTGTTGAATGCGCTGTTTTGAAATCTTACGTCTTAACTGATAGGCTGAATTGTATCTTGTATGGGCTCTGGACTTGTTACGCTTAGAGACTTGAACCCTACCTGCTCTATGTTAGACACCTCTAAGGGATAGGAAGTAGCCGGCGCCCTGTTTGTGCGTCAACATCTCCTTACATCACGTCGATAAAAAAAATTACAGGCTCCTAATTACCGACCAATTTCCGTTTTTGTTTGAGAGAGCTCCAAAAACGACAAGCCGCCCGGTGCAACTATCACCATCTACCGTATGCAGCGCTCGACCATATCAGCACACAGAACTGTGACGCACTTCCGCACGGTCCGCATCAAGAAGATCTTTCGAACAGGAAACGGGACAGCAGTGCCGCCAAACACATAACTTTCAACGCCCACGCCGCGGCCACGGACTCGCGAGAAGCCGCCGAGAAGTATATACTGCTGGAACAAATGCGGCAAAAGAAAAATGGCGGCTATGACGTCATCAGAACTTATTTTATTGGACTACAGCGTGGGGCGTCGGTGACGTGAGGGAAAGAAGGGGGTCACCATGGGGTTACTTTTTATGGTGTCAATACCGTCAAAATTCAAACTTCGAAATTAATGTATAATACCTTCCACGCTACATTCATTGTTGATATTTTGCAGATGATATACACATGTTCACGGGAATCAATCTCGCAGGCTATCTCGGCCGCGAAATTTTGTGTCGGTACCCCTTGAAACTAAGTTGATGAATATTAGACAAGTGCCTTGTTAACACGTTTCCTACATTACTTTTGTTGACGTACTACTTAATTTATGCAAAATGTGTGTGCACTAAACGTGTTCATCGAGCGTGTAATGAAACCTAGCGAGAGCTCGTGTTTTGTGGTTCTACCTCGTTTGTTGTCCTTGCTCCTACTTTGATCAAACATGAATTACCAAATAGCCCACATATCCTTCCTTTTCAAATCTCCAGAGCTCACAATATCTTTTAGCGAACAAAATCACATTTTGCAGGGCTGACCAACGTGTTCATTTGTCGAGTTTTCAGAACACGACATTGTCGCATACAAACGTTTAAGGGCGAAATGTGGTTCACACATTGAAGAAAATTGAGAAACCGCAGAAAACATGTGATCAAATGCAGTTTTACCATATTTGTTACACTATTGCAGTCCAAGTAAAAAAAAAGACATTTTGTATGCGGCATTTGATAGAAGATGTGATTGCTTGGCAATGAAGAAATTGAGTTCAAATCATTTTTTTTTGTAAGGAAGAAAGTAAACTGAGAAGTTGGCCAACAGCATGCACATGGATGTACGTCAGTTGCTGGCGAGCGCTGAAGTTCTGTCACGTTTATTCCATGGTTACAAAGTACTGATATTTCGTTGCTTCACACTTAAATTACGTGAAGCACCGTAACACTGCGCTGGCCTGGAAGCCGTCATCTTTGTTTACAAAACCGTCATGGTTCCGAAAGCAACTGCACTCGCAGGTCGTTATCATTGCCGCTATGTTGCTGTTTAGATCATCTTATGCTCGGGGCTATGTCCGTCCCTCCCGCGTCCGGCGTCCCGCTTCCGGCCACTTTCATGAAGTAGGGAAGCACCCACTATGCGAACCAGAAAACTGGAGTACAATAAGGCCGTCAACCACCACCATAGTCACCAGAGTCATGCCCGAGAGCACAGAGGGGCTGCTTAGCAATGGCTAGGCAGGTGGAGTCAATTGCAGGCAGGTGGAGCGCAGGTTGACTCAATTCCTTGATCTTGCTTGCATGTGCTTGCTGGGGCTTAGTCCATCCCTCCTTCCCGCGTCCTACACCCGCACAGCGCATGCGCGTCCCCTCCCCTTCTCTCTTCTCTCCTACGCTCACCCTCTTTCTCTCCTTTAGGAATCCTCTACTCTACGGAGCGGCGCCCGCGTCCCCGCGTCTTACACCACCACAGCGCATGCGCGTCCCCTCCCCCCCCTTCTCCTCTCGTACGCTCACCACCTTTCTCTCCTCTAGGAATCCTCTAATCTACGGAGCGGCGCCCGCGTCCCACACCCCCCCCCCCCCCCACAGTGCATGCGCGTCTTCTCCCCCTCTCTCCTCCTCTCCTGCGCTCACCCCCCTTTCTCTCCTCTAGGAATCGTCTACTCTACGGAGCGGCCCCCCACGTCCCGACAACTCCCACAGCGCATGCGCGTTCCCTCGCCCTATCCTCTCCTACGCTCACCCTTTTTATCTCTACTCTAGGAATCATCTCCACGGAGCGGCGCCCGCGTCCCACATCCCCACAGCGCATGCGCGTCCCCTCCCCTTCTCTCTCCTCTCCTGCGGTCACCCTCTTTCTCTCCTCTAGGAATCCTCTACTCTACTGAGCGGCGCCCGCGTCCCGAGTCTTACACCCCCCACAGCGCATGCGCGTCCCCTCCCCCTTCTCCTCTCGTACGCTTACCCCCCCTCTCTCCTCTAGGAATCCTCTACTCTACGGAGCGGCTCCCGCGTCCCACACCCCCCCCCCCCACAGCGCATGCACGTCCCCTCCTCCTCTCCTACGGTTCCCCCGTGCTCTCTTCTAGGAATCCTCTACGGTGCGGCGCGCACGACAGGTGGTGTGACAGCTGCATACTCCGCTGGGGGGCGCCACGGTAGTTCCGCGGTATGAAAATGACGGAGCGCGCGTGCCTCATCCTCTCTCCTGCGCAGCGCCGCGATAAGCGCCCGGACCGCTGCCGTGAAATGAGAGCGGCGACGTTCCTCCCGCTCAAGCTAATTATGTCCCCGCTGCTTCGCATCCACACATGGTTCCCGTTAGCGGGAGATGGGGAATTTTTTTAGATGCGAAGCAGCTCTTTGACTAGGCTGTGTAACGCTGTCCCTCCGTCCGTACGAACGCGCCGCAACGCGCTCCCCTCGCCGAAGGTGTTGGAGCGGTGCCAAGTAGGTCACGCCGCAGCTGCGCGTTGACGTCACGCTCCCCTTCGCAGTGCGCGCTGACGTCACTCTCTCCCTCGCCTGCCGCGCGCTCGCCGCAGCGCCCGCAGCGGCCGCCTGACGCGCGCCTAACGTACGCGTTGAAACATGTCTGTACGTGTCACCTCTCTCTCGCTTCACCCTCTCCACCACTCCCATGCCATGGAATTAACACCCAATTTTTTTAACTCAAACTGACAAGAAAGACAACGCCTCTTGTCACTTGAATATATTCATTAGGCCAATCGATTTCACAAATGTCATACCAGTCTTTATCAAAACCTGTCATGTCGTTGTCAGACTCGTTAGAGCCAACGGCAGGTGTGTCTTCTTCAATTGAAGAACAGTCAATCAGCAAACGCCATTTCTTTTTGGATGGGCTATGGCGGCAGTCTTGACTGTGCTGCGCTCCTTTTTAATACTGTCGCGCTAACGTCTGTGAATTCTTGTTCAATCGTATGCTTCCCCAGTGTATATGTAATTACTTTTGTTTTGCCATTTTTTTTCCCGCTGTGTAACGCGGTGTGGCAGTAGCATAGAGAGGAATAAGACAGTGTCCCGTTCCCCCAGAACTGTAATGTGCAATTCCTCCTACACTACGTTTCCAAAGTAAGGAACGTTCAGCGGCTAAAATTCGGTCGTAAGGCCTAAACTTTTTCTTTGAAAAAGTACAGCGCTGAAGCGTCTTTTCGGAGAACAATTGAGATTAGCGTCCACAAAGCGGATTAAATCTGAGAGCATTACCATCGAGAAAGCAGAAACTTACTTTTGACATGTAAAAAAGGCAACTTCCAGTTACACAAAACTGCCATTCGCCGAAGACGCCCGCCGTCACATTCATGCAGTCGGTCTGTTAGCACAATTGCATGAGGCGTTGGCTAACGCCTTTGAAGTAACTGCAGGAGACATAGACGTGCTGTCCCATTCCTCCAACTGTCCTAAACCTCCTGACTCTCCCCTAATACTTTGTTATTTCGCCCTAGGGTCCCTAGTCTGACTTTCCTTCTACCACCACAAAATAAGTAAACATCGTGATTGGAAAAAAGTTCTATTGTCGCTTACGTGTAAATGAACGCATGTATGGTGCGTCACAATCGTGAGACGGCACCTCTTTTTTTAACCAAACTCCGGCGAAAAAATTCTTTGATCGACCTTCGGTTTGGACCGCTAAACAGCCAGATGCTATCAAGCACGGATTTATGTTTTCATACAGAACGAATGGCCTAGTCTATGAAGGCTACACAGATCTACAGACGCGCATGCACTCTTCGAGTGACACGAAGTTGTTGCCATTGCTTTGGCAGCCTCCGTAGATGAAGGGGCGGCAGGCTTTGTTCACTTGGTCGTAGTAGAATCGAGGGAAGTAAGCCCAAGCAGGGACCAGGGTAAGACGGTCTACGGCATACCGAGGCTGCTGAGGCTGAAAAAAAAAAACAGGAACGCTCACTTTTGCTATTTCTATTAGAGGCACAATGTGCACTGTCAAAGTTTCGGTTAATTTGCAAGCCTTGGTTAAATATAGCTTTATGGCTTTGATATGCCGTCATTAGTTCTTTGGAAGGCGTTATCGCTGGCCATTAAGCTCAAAGCAAATAAAAAAGTTGAAATCTCACAGCAATATATCATATAATAATTGAGATCACCACAACGTCCTACGAGATTACGCCATGTCACATAGGGAGTTGCGCAAAAGACGAAGTAGACATCCATTCGTACACATTTCAACCACGTAGCTATGAAGTCGATTTTGGCCTGATATAGGTGCCTGTATTGCACGAACAAAAATCACCAGCATACTACACTCTGTGTAACACTTGAAGGCTCACGCCTGCTTCACAATTGGTAATGCATCAAGGTCTATACAGTCGGGTAAGAAGCAAGACTTGAGAAGCCACCGCTTGAGGGACACGCATTAGATTATCTCGATGTTCTCAGTCGAATGCATTTTCTTCTCCCCAGCCCCTCGGACATTTCTTCGCCTTACTTGCCGTTGTACTTCCTCCGGGGTCGGCCCACGTTTAACCAAAGTACGTTTTCAACTGAATACGTCACGTGATGATGATATCATCACGTGATTACGTCACAATTAGGAGTGATCAGTGATGTATGTCGCGTGAGTTTTTGTGCCACTTCATTCACCTGCTGTACTTTGCTTTGGGGTGGCTAGAATGGGGAGGTGTGAAAAGTGAGCCGTGTTTCCCTTGCCCGGAGGCGCCACCTTGCGCGATCTCTCCGCTAGGCCGAAATATAGCGTGACAGTCGGAGGCGCTGCCAGCTAGCGTGGGGGGAGACTACAGTGTAGGCCACTTGCGACGGAACCTTGTCAGCTTCGTCGGCGTTGCACATGGTTTTACGAGTTCTTTGTGTTAGTGTGGCTTGAGAGGAATGGCGTCTACGAAATTAAGAAATATCAGCGACCGTGTTTCGTGCCAGGCGCTGCCATTAGGGATACAGAACATGCGCGCAAAAGGTGTCACTTTTCCGCGCGCCGGCATGCTGACAGATTTGCAGTTTGGAAGCTTGCCATCCCAAAGGCCGATGGAGCTATAAAAGGAAAATTCGGCCATCCAAGAAAAACAAAACATTTCGACTCAAGGTAAATGTACTGAACTCGTACAAGTGCTGCAAAAGTTTTTCCGCGTGTGTATCACAAACACAAGCAGCTGAGTTACCAAACGCTTTGTAGCTCTCTCAAAGAACTGAACTATTGCATTGATAAGTGCATTCATCTGAACGTTCTACTTCCTTCTTCGATTTTATTTTATTATATATTAGCGATGCTCACCTTGTGTATTATATTGCGGGTTACATAGTTACAAAACGCATTTTGCCATCGGGCTGCACAAATAGTAAAAATGCATGCATCGTGCCCATAGAAAGCATTGCAGGACAGCTGCGAAGTCAGATAACTAGAAAATTGGATATTTAAGGGCTGCTGCACCCACCCGAGTGAATATACGACTTCACAGGCAGATAATTTAAAGCAGGCTGACTCATGTTTTCCGCACATTGCGCCTGCATTCAACAATAGTGAGAGCTTGTAGCTCTGTAAGCAGCGTGTTGCCGAAATTGACTGCGTCGAACATAAGCAATTGACAAAATCTGTGATCAAATTCGTTTGAATCACGATCGAAGGTTCATTTTTTAAAGGGACTCGCAGAAGGTCGAGAACAAATTAAAAGAATTTGACCCAGGCATCAGCGAAAAGAGCATCCACCAGTGTACTTGATCATACGATACTAATTAAATTTGGTTGAAGCCATGAAACTAATTGCTGTCTCCATTTATATACAAATTTGAGAGCATACTGGCTCCGTGATGGCGCGACCTCAAGCGTAATGCAAGTTCAGCATAAAATAAACGGCAAGGAACAAATGGGCAAGGCTACTCGCACTATCAAGGCATAATTAGTAGTACGAGACGACAATACAATTTGTCAAAGGTTATTACGTGGTAATGTTAGAAAACTTTCGAAAACATCTAAGGTCCCCGCTTGAAAAAGCTTTCTTTTTTACTCCGTCATTGTGTAGATAAATATTATGAAGATGAAAATCATTTTGCCTTCACCAAACATGCAAACAGTAGCTCATTCGAAATAACACTTCATCGAAGAATCGTTGCATATGGAAGGTTGAGTTATCTCTGGTTTTTCGGAATAAAATCGATCGGTACATAGAAAGAAGCGACAAGACCAGCGCTGTTTTTCCGAAGTTCAGTATGTACCAACAAGGCCCGCATTGACGGCTCTATTTCAGTTTGTCTGGTTGTCTGGCCTGTTAACTGCCGAAAGGTTCGCACTAATGCCGTTACTCATCTGTCCGGTATAAGTGCGTTCCTGATTCATAAAGTTTTCACTACGTTGATAAAGTTCTTTCAACGGTGAGAATCTAGCAACGACCGACACGAGTGCACGGGGTTCGGCAGAGGGGGAGGGTGTGTGTGTATAAGGAGCACTTGCCCCCACCCCCCAAACGAGCCAACAGGATGTTGCACGAGCACTTGTTTATTTATTTATTTACTTATTATTGCGGTAGCAATTATACGGAGAGTCTCCACGGGATTTTGCCGTCGCCGTCGCCGGCGCCGCCACCGTCATTTCGCGTATAAAGTCCAAATTGATAGATACCCCCAGCGCATCGAACGTTCCACCCGCGGGTAACAGCTCGGGAGCGGGGGCGACAAACGCGGCTGAAGCGGATATCAAACGAGCCGGCCCATCTTCCGTCGCTCCGAGGCGTATGCCATAAGATCACCCCGCCTGTTCGACCAGACGGGGAATGCTCAAGAAGAGAGGAAACGCATCGCGCGTCTTTAACAAGCGCGGAAAGACACGATGTGGAGGCGGGGGGGGGAGGGGGTGTCCCTCATGTAGCTACTGCGACCTTTGGTTTTACGAGCGCGGTCGTCGCTAGCGCACGCGTTATATCGCTATCTCAGCAGCCGACAGCGGGCGGCGAACAGTGTCCCTGGAGCGGCCGTATGCTCTTAAACAAGCATTTTGTAGAGTTGCGTGAGATCGGATCCAAAAGAGTTAGCTGCCAGTTCGAATAACATTAGAATTTGTTGCTATCGCATTCATTGCTTCACCCTTGCGGTGAAACTGCGACTTTTTTTTATTAAATAAATAAATAACTTCCCCCAGCCGCGATGCAGCACGGTTTTACCCCACCCTCCCCCCCGAAGAAAAAATCCTGCCGACGCCGATGCCGGCGCACCGAGCAAGCTGGCAGCGCCAGCGCCAGCGCCTCCGACGCCAGCGCCACCGCTGCGGGATCGCTAATGGGGGGCCAGCTTGGAGCGGCCGGTTTTCACACCTTCCAATTCTAGCCACCCTAACTTCGCTGAAGGGCCCGCGCAACGAGACTCTAGAGCCTTTCGCCTTAATAAATACGATGGACCCGCATAAGGTAAGGTTGTCAGTTGTCGTATTGAAGTTTGTGACAGCAATTACTGCGGTAAAACAGCTTGGCCGCCACCCTGAAAAAACTGAGAGCGCGGTCTCGCAAACGCCTGCGTTTCAAGTTTTCGTTAATACGCGCATCAGGACTCTCAAATAAAACTACTGAAGTTTGGCGTTGTATATTAAAATTATTTAATGAGATGAACCAAGATTAACTTATTGAGAATTATACCAGGAATCGAAATGATTAATGACGTCGCTACAGCTGCTGAAGCTTACTCTGAACTTTAGGCGTAACCATAAAAAGT
>JALIZH010029626.1:0-14523 GCA_030522465.1 Rhipicephalus appendiculatus | reverse complement strand
CAGCGCCCCTTGGCTCACTGGATGACGTTATCAATCCGAATTAATCAGCCCACAGCGTTAGCCGTCACCTTACAGACCGGGGGTGCTATTCTGGACATTGTCAAATTCCGCCATGTTGTCAAATTCCGCCATTAGCCTGATTTGATTGGTCACGCGAGGTCGTTCGTCTTGTGGCGCTGTAATAGCGTTACGACACAGGAATTCGCGATGACGTAACGTGAAAAAAAAAGTTTTTTTTTTTCCGAAGAAGCCCTTCACCGTGCTCTGCCATGTATAAAGAACGGTTTGGACTGAATAACGAAACCGAAATATGGTACTAAGCTGTGCGTACGATGAAGTTGCGGTTTGTCGAAACTACTGCTCGCTTGACGAAGAACCGCCATGTCTGTAACATGATTGGACATTGAACTCATGGTGGTCGTTGCGTCACAGGGCCTCACTCTTTGTCGCGTCAATTTGACGTTGCGTGACGTAGCGTACCGCCATATTTGCTGCTTAAAATGTGAGAACGACGAAGTGCCCCAAATTGGCCGCCATTTTGTTGTAAATTGAGTTGCTCGCGGTTGCTCATTCGATGTGTCGCCTCCCATACGTATGAGTAGAGGTCATTCCGTAAATTACTTTGCTAGCATATTTCGGTTAATATTATCACAAAGTAGTGTATGTAAAGTTTGCTTGTAAAAATAAAAGCTTGTTACTTCATTTGACTTGTTCGATGTTGTGGTTCTCGCCGCAAGAGAACGCTTCATATGCGACAGAAAATGGCGCTGTCCTTCGTCGTGTGGTAGTTGGAGGTGCGGGAGCGAAAATAATTCCGCGATAAGCGTGATACTTTTGCAATGCCCGATGAATCGTTTCGACTGCGGTGCCGGCTGACGACAAGCATGGTGCGACGACTGCGCGGGAAGCTTCGCCAGGACCTGGAGAGGCGGCGTACGGGCACGAAGAACAGCCCCGACCATTGGTCTGCAAGTGCTTGGCGCCCTTCGCTTCATCGCCACCGGCATTTACCATGGCGCGATCGCAAATGACGAGGCCGTGGCGACGAGCCTGTCCAGTGCGAGTCGCACGATTAATGCTGTCGGGGAAGCGATCGTCGAGCGCGTCGGCGTTATGTGGATCACCTTCCCCGCCAGCGCGGAGGAGCCGGCCGCGGCGAAGGAAGGCTTCGTCCACATGGATTAAGGTCTCAAGGCTGCCTACTTTTCCAGAAACGACTTTTACACCTTCAACGTCATAGTGGTGAGGACAAATTTCATCTTATTTAAAGTTGTGCATGCCGTTAGTAGAGAATGCGAAGGAGGAACTTGAAAGACAGCTTTTGGCCACTGTCCCATTTTTTAACGACATTTTCCGTGGCTCGAACTTCAGTGATAGTAAAGAACGCAGTATTTGCGGTAAACAAAGTTTACGTCACTATTTAGCTTCGATAGAAGTGACTTGATGACACACACAGTAAAAAAGGTTCATCGTGCTTCATACTTGATCGCGGTACATGCCTTGTATTGAAGAGATGTAATCCATGAAAGGGAAACCAGACGTACTGGGTGCGCCCCAATTTCACAAACATTGATATGCAGACAAGCAGTAACTTGAGAGATAGAGATGAAATGAGAGATAGAGCTGTCGAAGCTGCGCTTCAAAATCAAATGTAGAGAAATAAGTTCGCTGCACCACTGAGTTACGGTTGTACTGCGTGTGGCTGGCTGTATTGCTGTTGCCGACTTTCTTCCACTGCACACAACACTTTGCAGGTATCTGACCAGTGTTGCGGATCACTGCTCTGGTACCTTGAGTTTGTACACGACATCTTTGCGTGGAGGGCATCTGCTTTGAGCCGGTGCTTAGGCAGTGGACGCCGTGGTAGTTGATAGGTATGCAAGCTTGAGAATGCGTGTATGGCGTTTAATGTAGCAGAGGCATTAGTCATGGTTCTTTTATTACTTGCTGCATGGTTCCCTAACTTCTCAAGTTTGTTTTATCCTCTGAATTTCTGCCCCATATGTTTGTACTGGCAGCATACCCCAGTTGCATAGGTCGGCACTTTAAGGGAGTACTCACTCAAACTCACTCACCACAATTTTTTCAGCCATCCCACTCACTCACGTTCATACTCACGCGTACTCACCCTCATGAGTGCTCATTCACGTTCACACTCACGACCACTCACACTCATGAGTTCACACTCACGACCACTCACACTCATGAGTTCACACTCATGACCACTCACACTCATGAGTTCTCACTCACATTCACACTCATGAGTACTCACTCATACTCAACTCACCACGTTCAAATGAGTATGTGTGAGTTGAGTGCACGCAGGAGTGAGTGTGCCGAGCTATGCCCAGCTGTACACTATCTTCTCTGGTAGCGCCGGTGTTCCCGTGATTGAAAAATCTCTCGGGCACACATCTTACAAAACAAATCGTACTGAGAACCCTGGCAGCACACAATAATCCATCTCGTTCTCAGTGTATAATTGCAACTTGTCTTTCTGTGTTCATGAGAAAGACTGTTAGTGCAATAGAAAAGTCCAGCATGAAAGAAACTTCCATGACAACATTGTGTGATCCTTTATTATAAAGTGGTGAAATAGTATAAATAGTAAACATGTCACGATACAGAAATGAAATGCTACATTCAGAGGCTATGTTGATTAAAAGAATGGATGAAATTGAACTGCCTTAAATGTGCATTCACAGAAACAAATCATATGTATATAGAGGACAGCTTCTATGAAAAAAGAAATTCAAATAAGCAAGCACAGCCTAGTGCTATACAGAAATAAAATGAATTAACTGGCTTGACTCAAAGGTATTCAGTCATGGTTCATAAAAATAACTAAAAACAATCCGAACCATTGCAAAAGAAATCTGCTCTCACTTTATATTTACAGCATAAGCACAACAAAACAAAGGAAAAGCAAGCCTTGAGTGCACTGCCCGCCTGCGGCTACCGCCCACAAATCAGTCCTATTCAAACAAATGAAAGCGCTACACCCTCTTCACCAAAGTCACTCGCCCCTCCTGGTCTATGAAAAAAGTTAAAGGTTGCACTTCAGCATCTTCATTGTCCTTCCCCCTGACGAAGAAATCGAGCTGATTCCAAAGCGTTTGGAAATTAACCCTTTTTTTTTATTAGAGCCTTTCTAAAGCCGTAATTAGCTAACCCAACCAGACAAGCAATTTTGCAAATATGTCTATCTGTCGAAAAATGAAAAGGCGGTACATATTGCTGACACAGTATATATTTACATTATACTAATCAGAACACTGTCCTGTGCAGGACTCGGTGCATAACCTCTGCAACCTTGGCTGCTTGTTCCCAACCCTGGAGTACATCCTGCGGGATCCCCTCCTGCCCGATTCAACCGCACCCACTGATCACTGTGATGCGTCATGGAACAGTGCGTTGAAGTCCTCACGGCCCGCTTTCGGTGCGTGCAGAGGTACAGAGCACTACTATGGCCCACTCTGCACGTCAAAGATCGTCGCAGTTTGCGTGGTGCTTCACAACCTCGGTGTTCGGCAGCAGCTGTCCGAGTCAGACAACATCCCTGGCACTGATCCTGAATGAGAAGATGCGGACTTTTACAGCAATAGCGACGATCCGGCAACAGCAGGCGGGACCACCTTCTGCAGCGGTTCACAGCTGGGCACCCTTGCATGTGACAGGCTTATATTCCTGCGAGATCTGCGGATAAACATGAAACAGAAGAAGCTCTTTTTTTTTTTTTGCTCAAAGCAAAGTAGCCACTTGCATTGTGTTCGATCCTGTGCCTATCACCTGTACTTGTGTTCAGCAGGAATTTCACACTGACAAAAGCTGCTTCCTTGTTCACGGCAAGGTGGCCGCTTGCCTTGTGTTTCATCTGATGCCTATCACATCTACGTGTGTTCTTGCAGAAATCGTATTCTGACAAAAGCTTCGTTGTGTCCTTTCGTTGAGAGCATGCTAATTGTACCAGGCAGTTAAGCAAAAACATGCTCATCTCTGGCGAATCATCATAGGACTAGTTTCTTGAGGCCATAGTAACTCTGTAAAAAGCCCGCGTTATTTTATACCGGTGCATGCAACCTCGAACTTCATTCCAAAGCGTTGTTTTCAGCACTTTATTCACTATGCGAACCCAGTGAAAGACTTTCCATTACATATGATGGCTGTACGAATCTCACAGGTGCTGCTCAAAAGCTCTTATTCATTTAGTAGCCACTCCAACATGCAAGAGCACAAGCTTGCTCCTGTTGGAAGTCTATGTAAATATTTAGAGTGCACAAAACGAACCAGTACAGAAAGGGGTAACGCGGACAGAGTGCTGTGTCATTCCTTTCTGTCCCTGGTTTCTCTTGTGCACTAAAAAAGTTTACATGCAAGAGTAATGTGTAATATTTTAGAATATGCTGCGAGGCAATTTACTTTCTTCTGTATTGATTTTCCAAGTGCTTTGACGAAATCGCCTTGATTTTTTATAGCTCTTGAACAACAATATTATGGTCCGTCTTTGCAATAATAAAAAGCTGTCAAGTTGTCTCATTGTTTACATCATTGTCTCATCATTCACTGCTGCCAACAACAAAGGATGCATCTAATATTGTGCCAGCCAGTTTTGAAACAAGTAAATGTACAAAAAAGACCTTTCTTTGCATGCAGTTTGTACATTTCTTAGTTCTACCAGTGCAAAGTAACATCAACTGCATAAAATACAATCCCTTTTCTTTATCTGAGGCCGTTATACACTTCTTATTCGTGTGTTGTAAGCAAGATTCGCCTCAAGACCATATCTTTCAGATTGAATTGATCGTGCATTACATGAGGTCCTGAAACTTAGCTCTTATTGCACGTACGTTTATATTTACACGATTGTAATTTATTTTGCAGTAGTCCGTAAGCATCCTTATCAAAACATATAACACCATCTCAATGATCACGACAGTTCAGGATCATAGTTCCCGCATCGTAGACATAAATAGCACGACTCGCTGTAGGGCTAGTTGGCACATTACTTCAAATAAACTGGGCACTGAACCGCCACCACAACAAAAAAGACAGAAGAAACAGAAGGAGCATTATCAGTACTTGCAATGCTGTGCAGCTCCTTATCTTCACTATCGGCAGCGCCTTTGGACGCCACACGCCTTGGGAACAAGGGGCCGCCGCAGCCCAACACGGAGCCGACGTGCACAACTGTAATGATGCCGGCGTCGCCAAATCAAACGCATCTCCGCCTGTTCTCCTGCAATAAGCACGTGTACAGCTGAAACGTCAAGACCACCCGATTGAAACGCAAGTTTACCTGATTGCGCTGCGATTCCTCGCCTCGGGATCGCGCTGCCACCACTTTCCTTCTCCGGCGACGACCTTCTGCTGGGGACCAGTCGGTAAAGGCGCTCTGTCAGCGTCTGTCACAGCTCCCGTCGTACCAGCGGCAGCAAGTCGCCCTCCAATTATGGGGACGATCAGTAATAAAACTCCAACATCGCGGCCCACTGCTCGGCGCTCAGTCACAACAAACAAAACCCCCCACAAAATAACGATGCACGCAATGTCGACGCTGGCTTGACTGGTTCGCTTAGTGGCTAAAAAAGTTGCTATGGCTTCGCTAAATTGCAGACGATATCGTCTGATTCACGACTTTAAAGCCACACGCTTCACTTTCGTTTTATTTTATTGTTGTTGCGTTTACAATTAAAGAAACAAAGTGGTACTTAATTGCACGTTTCTTTGTATTTCATGACACCCTTACGTCACGTTTCGCAAGCAGTTCGTGCGTTTTCGTCACCATTGTGTACACGTCACGCCTACGTAAAATTCGACAGAAAATGGCGGAAGTCCAGAATAGCACCCCGGGCCACTTTTACATATTGCCACGCGCTATTCTTATTTTCACTTTTGTTGTATTCGGTTTTCACCCACAAATACCGTCACCAAAGCTCAACTCAAACCGCGCCTTATTGTTCTACAACCTTCGCGATTATTTTAGATCGTTTTGTTAAGATTGCGCGCAAGACGCGACCACTCGAGATTATTCCAGAGCGTGCGCGATGACCAGTGATAAGGCTAGAATGTTCGACGCGTGATGCATAAAAGCCGGCGCGCTCCAACGATGTTCAGATTATCGACGGCCGACGCTCTGTTCGCCGCTTTCAGTGCCAGTGTGCATTGCTGTAGCCTGACTTTCAGTTCCTTGGCCACAAGTTCGGCCTAATAAAGAGTTCCTTTCTTTTAACGCCGACTGTTGCCTTCGTCGACGTCACGACCACGTGACATCTGGTGGAGGTGCTTCCTGGTCCATGTACCGAACGCCCCCCTCCAGCCGTGAGCCAAGCCCACATCGGGAAGAAGACATCGGCGCCAACCTCGATCAGCGAGCTAGCCGCAGGCAGCGAGGGCTACCTCCAGAGCACGGGCCTTTACCCGATCAGATTCGGAAGACCAAGGCTACGACCGCTACTGCAGAGACCATGACCACCCCCTGTGCCGCCGGCATCAATCGTGCTCCAGCAACCCAGGGAACCACCAACTCTCCGTGGTTCATCGCGGGAAGACCCGGAAACTTGGCTGGAAATATACGAACGTGTCGCCGCCTTCAACCACTGGAATGCCGAAGACAAGCTTCGCTATGCCTAATTCTACCTGGAAGACGCGGCACGGACCTGGTTCGAGAATCGGGAATCCTCACTCCAAACCTGTGACCTCTTCCGCAGCGCGTTCCTGGACACGTTCACGAGCGTCATCCGAAAGGAAAGGGCGGCGTCATTGCTCGAGACCCGGGTGCAGCTACCCAACGAAAACGTCAACATCTTCACGGAAGAGATGACGCGACTTTTCCGCCAGGCCGACGCTGACCTGCCCGAAGACAAAAAAGTCCGCCTGCTTATGCGGGGTGTGAAACAAGAACTCTTCGCAGGACTTGTCCGCAACCCGCCCAAGACGGTCGCCGAATTCGTCACCGAGGCAACGACAATTGAAAAGGCGCTTGAATTGCGTACCAGCCAGTACAACCGCCGCATTCCTTCGATGACCTACGGGGAGGTTCAAGCGCTGCATGCCGACGACCTGCGCGACACCATCAGAGCGATCGTTCGGGAGGAGCTACGCAAATTGTTGCCATCCCATCAGCCTCAAGTGGAGCCGATCGCCGATGCCGTGCGCCAGGAAATCCATCAATATCTGGGAGCACACGAACCAGCGCAGCCGGAGCCACAAGCGATGAGCTATGCGGCTGCAGCGCGTCGTAACGCTCCCCCCTCCGCGCCCACGCGAAGGCGCCGCACCGCCGCAGTTCCGACGACAGACACCACCGCCGCCGCCACCGACGACACTATACCGCCCACCTGTTGGCCAGCGTTACACCCCGAGGAAGACCGACGTTTGGCGATCCCCCCGACCACCGCCCACTCTGCTACCATTGCGGAGAAGCTGGTCACACATACCGCCGCTGCCAGTACCGACAGATGGGCCTACGCGGTTTCGCCGTCGACGCGCCTCGTCCACAGCGGGGTGAACGACCGCAAGACATCGCCGACTACCTCGCAGGAGCTCAGTGGACGCCCCGACGACCTTCCCGCTCACCGTCGCCCGGCCGCTACATGTCACCGCACCGCCGGCAGTACACTGGCCCTAACCGGGGCCGGTCACCTAGCCCTTACCCGGAAAACTAAGGGCAGCAACCGATAGGAGGTGCGGTTGCTGTACGTCGAACTACCGAAGATCCTCCGCCGACGCCGACGACGACGACGCGACGAAACCTGCTGAACACGACGCGAAGCAGCCAGAGCACTGCCGACGAAACCTCGCGGACCGAGCTAGACCTGACGACTCAACATGATGGAAGCAGCGCAACAAATCGACGCAGCCGTGATCCGACGCCGCGAGCTAACCGCAACGCAAGGCGACGGACTAGCGACCTCGACGTTCTCATCGACGGTCACAACGTCACCGCTCTCGTCGACACTGGTGCCGACTATTCCGTCGTCAGAGGGTCATTCGCCGCCAAGCTGAAGAAAGTAAAGACCGCTTGGAATGGACCCCAAATCCGGACAGCTGGAGGCCACCTGATAACGCCAATCGGAGTCTGTACAGCAAGAGTCACTATCAATAATCGGACTTACCCTGCGAGCTTTGTAATCCTGCAACAGTGCTCCAGGGATGTGATACTTGGGATGGACTTCCTAAGTCAACATGGCGCCGTGATCGACCTGAGGTCTGAATCAATAACCCTAACCTCAGAAAACGCACTGCCGCCCCACACGACGCCAGCGACCCATGCTTTAAATCTGATAAAAGAGCAGGTCACCGTTCCGCCTTTCTCCAGCGTCATCATTTCCGTCGGCACCGAAGAACCCGCAGACTTCGAAGGCGTCATCGAGAGTGATCAGCACCTGCTCCTGAACCGCCAGATTTGCGTCGCAAGAGGCATCGCCGAGTTGCGTGATGGCAAAGGAAAGGTACTGCTGACAAACTTCAGCCACGAATACAGGCACCTTAACATTGGTACGACGGTCGCCTACATCGAGAAGTTCGTGGACGCCAGCAATGCTTTCGCCCTATCCGATGCTGCCGAACCTCCTTCGACGAATCGAGGTCCCAGAATAGATTTCGACGTCAACCCGAGTCTCCCGAAGCACAAGCAAGACCAGCTCAAAAGTCTGCTCTTTCAATTCAAGGACTGCTTCTCGTCGTCGTCAAGAATTCGACAGACCCCAATCGCGAAACACCGCATCATAACATAGGAAAATGCGAGACCACTCCGCCAGAGCCCGTACCGAGTTTCAACGCGAGAACGCGAGGCCGTAAAGCAAAAAGTCGACGAAATGCTACGCGACGACATCATCCAGCCTTCCAAGAGTCCTTGGGCGTCACCCGTGGTGTTAGTGAAGAAGAAGGACGGAACCCTGCGTTTCTGCGTCGATTATCGCCGCCTGAACAAGATCACGAAGAAGGACGTGTATCCTCTCCCACGTATAGACGACGCCCTGGATCGACTCCACAGCGCGCAGTACTTTTCGTCGATGGACCTCAAGACCGGCTATTGGCAAATAGAGGTCGACGAGAGAGACCGAGAGAAGACTGCCTTTATCACACCAGACGGCCTCTTCGAGTTCAAGGTCATGCCCTTCGGTCTTTGCTCGGCACCTGCGACGTTCCAACGTGTTATGGACTCTGTACTCGCCGGCTTAAAGTGGCAGACCTGTCTTGTGTACTTGGACGACGTCGTTGTATTTTCATCAAACTTCGACGAACATCTCCGGCGCCTTCAGGCTGTACTTCAAGCAATCAAGGCCTCCGGACTCACCCTCAAGCCAGAAAAGTGCCGCTTGGCATACGAAGAACTTCTGTTCTTGGGCCACGTCATCAACAAGTCTGGAGTTCGCCCCGACCCACGGAAAACAGCTGCCATCGCTGCCTTCCCGCCGCCCACCGACAAGAAAGCCGTACGCCGATTTCTCGGCTTGTGCGCCTATTATCGACGCTTCGTCAAGGGATTTTCGCGCATCGCCGAGCCACTAACTCAGCTCACGAAAAACGACGTGGAATTCAAGTGGGGAGCGGCGCAAGTTGAAGCATTTCGAGAATTGAAACGACGCCTGCAGACGCCTCCAATACTTGCGCATTTCGACGAACACGCCGACACGGAAATCCACACCGACGCAAGCAGCGTAGGACTCGGCGCCGTTCTTGTCCAGAGAACTGCCGGCGTGGAAAGGGTTATCAGTTATGCTAGCCGGTCGCTATCCAAGGCAGAAGCCAACTATTCCACAACAGAAAAGGAGTGCCTTGCCATCATCTGGGCAACGTCAAAGTTTCGCCCCTACCTCTACGGCAGGCCCTTCAAAGTTGTGAGCGACCACCACGCCTTGTTTTGGCTAGCTAACCTGAAGGACCCTTCAGGTCGTCTCGCAAGATGGAGTCTGAGACTTCAAGAATTCGACGTTACCGTCGTTTACAAGTCCGGACGAAAACACTCTGACGCCGACTGCTTGTCTCGCGCCCCCGTTGATCCGCCGCCGCAGGATGACCAGGAGGACGACTTCTTCTTGGGAACCATAAGTGCCGATGATTTCGCCGAACGACAGCGAGCCGACCTGGAACTCAGAGGCCTCGTGGAGTACCTCGAAGGCAAGACCGCCATTGCTCCAAAGGCATTCAAACGAGGACTCGCGTCGTTTTTCTTGCGAGACGGCGTTCTCATAAAGAAGAATTTCTCGCCACTTCGAGCAAACTACCTCCTCGTCGTGCCTTCAGCACTGCGACCAGAAATCCTGCAGGCTCTACACGACGACCCGACGGCTGGACACCTCGGACTTTCCCGCACGATCGCCAGAGTACAGGAAAAGTACTACTGGCCGCGCCTTGCCACCGACGTCGCTCGCTACGTAAGGGCGTGCCGAGACTGTCAGCGACGGAAGACACCGCCCACAAGACCAGCAGGCTTCCTTCAGCCGATCCAGCCTCCTCGGCGACCGTTCCAGCAGATCGGGATGGACCTCTTGGGGCCGTTCCCAACGTCGACTTGCGGAAATAAATGGATCGTCGTAGCCACCGACTACCTCACCCGCTACGCCGAAACAAAAGCCCTGCCCAAAGGCAGTGCCACCGAGGTAGCCAAGTTCTTCGTTGAGAACATCGTCCTTCGACACGGCGCCCCAGAGGTTCTCATCACCGACAGAGGTACGGCATTTACGGCTGACCTAACCCAGGCGATCTTGGCATACAGCCACACAAGCCACCGCCGGACCACCGCGTACCACCCACAGACCAACGGCCTGACCGAGCGTCTAAATAAGACCATCGCTGACAAGCTGGCCATGTACGTCGACGTTGAACACAAGACGTGGGACGCCATCCTTCCGTACGTGACCTTCGCATACAACACGGCCGTGCAAGAAACGACGCAGATGACGCCATACAAGTTGGTCTACGGACGGAGCCCGGCAACGACACTCGACGCCATGTTACCAAACGTGACGGACGAAGAAAACATCGACGTGACCGCCTACCTACAGCGCGCCGAAGAAGCACGACAGCTCGCCCGCCTGCGGATCAAGAATCAGCAGACGACTGACAGCCGCCGCTACAATCTTCGACGACGCTTCGTGGAATACCAGCCCGGCGACCGCGTTTGGGTGTGGACGCCGATACGCCGACGTGGACTTAGTGAAAAACTTCTTCGGCGATACTTCGGGCCGTACAAGGTGCTTCGACGTCTCGGTGCTCTGGACTACGAGGTCGTCCCGGACGGCATAACGAACACTCAACGGCGCCGTGCGCGACCCGAAGTCGTCCATGTCGTGCGCCTCAAGCCCTATTACGCGCGTTAGCAAACCTGAGGACTGCACTTATTGCTCAATTATTGTACTTTCTTTCTTTATTGTTGTGATTTATTGTTGCATGCATTTTCCCCCGTGTTCTGTTTTAAGCATCGGGACGATGCCTTTTCAGAGGGGGGGCATTGCCACGCGCTATTCTTATTTTCACTTTTGTTGTATTCGGTTTTCACCCACAAAGACCGTCACCAAAGCTCAACTCAAACCGCGCCTTATTGTTCTACACCCTTCGCGATTATTGTAGATCGTTTTGTTAAGATTGCGCGCAAGACGCGACCACTCGAGATTATTCCAGAGCGTGCGCGATGACCAGTGATAATGCTAGAATGTTCGACGCGTGATGCATAAAAGCCGGCGCGCTCCAACGATGTTCAGATTATCGACGGCCGACGCTCTGTTCGCCGCTTTCAGTGCCAGTGTGCATTGCTGTAGCCTGACTTTCAGTTTCTTGGCCATAAGTTCGGCCTAATAAAGAGTTCCTTTCTTTTAACGCTGACTGTTGCCTTCGTCGACGTCACGACCACGTGACAATATGGCCTTCATTCTGCTGGACTGCAGAATCTACAAAGGGATACGCCCACGACATACAATGAAAGCACCAAACATTGCTACTTGGGAAGGAGAGAGCTTGCACCCCCTCACATTAGACTAAATAGAGCACAAGCGGCCACACTTACACAACTACAGGCACAGACTTCTTACTCACCGGCACAGACAAAAGAATGGTATGACGTAGAAGACATGGATAATATTTGCAAGGCATGTAGAAACGAAATATGCATGCTTTAGAATGTGCTCTGGGAGTGTGGGTCACTTGGCCCTGGCATTTCCCGGGAACAGGTTGCAGGGATGATCAAGTTACACGACCATATCCCCCAAGTCCTGGCTGTCCAGTGACAACGCTAGGAGGCTTGACCTCCCGGTACCGACGTGGTCTTAGCCAGGTAGGCGGCAAAACCCTGTACAGGAAGTAAATAAAGTTATTTCGATCCGTCTAAAGCATCTACCGGTAATATTGAATCGAACATTCGATATTCAAAAATACTGGAACACTTCGTCGAGCAAAATACTGAAGGCAGCGTGGCACTGACAAAAGCTGTACAGGCTCCAGTATGCCCCAACGCACAGCAGTGAAAATTCCAGCGTTTCCGGCGCTTTCCCCTGCGCCCCAGCGTCACGGCGGTGAAGCCAGCGTCCGCACCACTGCGGCTCAGCTTTTTCCCAATGCGCTCACCGAAGTTACAGTGATGAAGATTATGATGATGATGATAATGGCTGTGGCCTTGCCCTTTGAAGCGGGCGATCTACAGGCATAGCCCGGGTCCGAGCGAATCCGAGCCTGAGCCAGTGTTGCCAGTGCCACCCAGTGCAAAAAAAAAAAATAAAATAAATAAAAACGTGCTGCTTCTTACGGCGGAGGCGCTGGAACGGCGCTGGTTTTGCAATATGGTTTGCTGTTTGGAATTGATTCCTGCTTCGAGGGGCACCGGTAGCTATGAAGCACAGCAGCGATAACCTCCGACTGGCATGCTTATTGCATCTGCTGAACAGCAAACACAAAAAAGCATGGTTGATCGCTCCGTCGTAGGAATCGGTATAACACGAAAGTGAACCGAGTGTTCACAGGAGTACAATAGATTGTTTGTTAAATGCGAAGCATTTCTTAGCGAACTTCGGCGACTTTGAGCGTATCTATCTATCTATCTATCTATCTATCTATCTATCTATCTATCTATCTATCTATCTATCTATCTATCTATCTATCTATCTATCTATCTATCTAGCTATCTATCTATCTAGCCGCCTACGACTTTGTGCTCTCCTGGCCGTATCGTTAATGGGATTTATACCAAATTTGGTATGGCATATCATGACCATATTGCGAACGTAAATGGCTGGTCATATCATGAAAATCATGACTAGCTTGTCATGAAAAGCATGATTTACCTACCACGCTCATGGCGCGCTCCCGGCCGTTTCGTTAGCTTGATATACACCAAATTTGGTATTGAGCGACGTTACTGTATGACGAACATGAATGACCAGTGGTAATATGGAAATCATGACTTGTCATGTGCGACATGACTTGCATGCCACGCTCATGGCGCGCTCGTGGCCGTTTCGTTAGCTTGATATACACCAAATTTGGTATTGAGTGACGTGGCTGTATGGCGAACATGAATGACCAGTGTTAATATGGAAATCATGACTTGTCATGTGCGACATGACTTGCATACCACGCTCATGGCGCGCTCGCGGCCGTTTCGTTAGCTTGATATACACCAAATTTGGAATTGAGTGACGTGACTCTATGACGAACATAAATGACCAGTGGTAATATGGAAATCATGATTTGTCATGTGCGACATGACTTGCATGCCGCGCTCATGGCGCGCTCGCGGCGGTTTCGTTAGCTTGATATACGCCAAATTTGGTATTGAGTGACGTAACTGTATGACGAACATAAATGACCAGTGGTAATATGGAAATCATGACTTGTCATGTGCGACATGACTTGCATGCCACGCTCATGGCGCGCTCGCGGCCGTTTCGTTAGCTTGATATACACCAAATTTGGTATTGAGTGACGTGACTGTATGACGAACATAAATGACCAGTGGTAATATGGAAATCATGACTTGTCATGTGCGACATGACTTGGATGCCACGCTCATGGCGCGCTCGCGGCCGTTTCGTTAGCTTGATATACACCAAATTTGGTATTGAGTGACGTAACTGTATGACGAACATAAATGACCAGTGGTAATATGGAAATCATGACTTGTCATGTGCCACATGACTTGCATGCCACGCTCATGGCGCGCTCGCGGCGGTTTCGTTAGCTTGATATACACCAAATTTGGTATTGAGTGACATGACTGTATGACGAACATAAATGACCAGTGGTAATATGGAAATCATGACTTGTCGTGTGCGACATGACTTGCATGCCACGCTCATGGCGCGCTCGCGGCCGTTTCGTTAGCTTGATATACACCAAATTTGGTATTGAGTGACGTGGCTGTATGGCGAACATGAATGACCAGTGTTAATATGGAAATCATGACTTGTCATGTGCGACATGTCTTGCATACCACGCTCATGGCGCGCTCGCGGCCGTTTCGTTAGCTTGATATACACCAAATTTGGTATTGAGTGACGTGGCTGTATGACGAACAAAAATGACCAGTGG